>JAOTQJ010057212.1:0-14036 GCA_025642045.1 Solanum sejunctum
CTTGAGGTACAAAATAAACTTACCTCTCGGCGTTGCAATGTTACCCGACCATTCTAGAACTGGTTCTCCTGGAAACTGAAATTGAACTAACTTATTTTGACAATCAACCTTAGCGTAGCAGTAAGCTAGACAATCCATACCCATAATCACATCAAAATCCATCATATCTAGCTCTATCAAATTGGCCAGAGTACAGCGGTCAAGAATAGATACCTAGTAGTTTTTATAAACTCTGCTAACTATAATAGATTCACCTATCGGTGTCCCAACCTCACAATGCTCTATTGGTTCAGACTCTATATCAATTGTTCATGCAACCAACGGGGAAATATACAACAAAGTGGAGCCAGGGTCAATCAACGCATGCATAGACCGAGAATAAACAAATAATGTACCTGTGATAACATTAGGCGATGCCTCCTGGTCTTATCCGCTAGCCAGAGCATAAATGTGGTTAGCAGAATTGCTAGAACCTGGAACTCCAACGCAACCTCTACCGCAACCTACTGCCGCTGGAGTACACCGCCCCAGAGGGCTTATAGCCATTGAAGCAGAAGAAGAAGCTCCGACTACTCCAGAAGTCTGGGCTGACCCTTCTGCACCAACCCTATTAGGACAATCCTGCATTTGGTGGCACTGACGACCACAAATAAAACAGGAACCTAAAGGGAAAAAATACTCTCCTAGGTGCCATCTCCCGCAACGAGGGCACGGGGGTATAGTAAATCTCCGCTGACTGCTAGAACCTAGTCCTACGCCTGACTAACTGGAGATAGTTGGTCTCCTACCGGGGGTCTGCAGGGGTGTTCTTTGCATCGGTCGAGGAGGATACCCACTCAGCTATGGCCGAGACTACCTAACCTGGAAATCTGCTACCAAATTAGATGATCTAGCCCTCTTTGGTGGCCCTTTATAATCTGTCCTGTCCGCCTATCATCCTCGAGGACGATCCTCAATCCCCTAGGCATGGGCCTAAATATGAGCAATATCCATTCTTGGTTGGGCAGCTAACACCAAATATCTATACACATAATATAAATCAAGCCCCACAATATAGCGATGCATGCGATTTGTCATGATGGAAACATGTGCAGGTGCATATCAGGAATAGTCGAATTCTAAAGTATATTCCCGAACCGACCGACCGCACTGCCTCAACATCAAAAACCTATCCTCTCTGGTACACCTAATCTGTGGAGGTAAAAAGTAAGCCAGGAACGCCCTTGTGAACTCGCTCCAAATAGCAGGTCGGGCATTAGCACCTCGAGATAAAAGCCACGACTCATACCAATTGGCCATAACATCATGCAATCGATAGGAGGCCAACTCGGCAGATTCTATTTCGGAAGCCCTAATCACCCTTAATGTATGCCGCATCTGTCTCACAAACTCCTGAGGATCTTCCGAAGGTTTGGACCCAAAGAACTCTGGTGGTCCACAAGCCATGAAATCACGGGCCCGGGAACTATCTCGATGGTCTGCCTGACAACTTCCAGCCTCCTATTTGTGGGCCTATCGTGCCACAATCTAAGTCAACAACTACACTACCTCCCGTAACTTCCCAATTTCTACAATCAGCTGGGGAGTTGGAGGTTCTGATGCCTAGCCCTCTGGGGCTGGTGGGGTGATCAAACCCACTGTAGGGAATACAGTCTTCGTCTCTGGATGATCATGAGCTCGGGTAGTTGTCCGACCACATCGGGCCCTATCTACTACTGCAGGCCTTACTTTGCGACCGACTAGTTGCTTTCTCAGCGACATATTTGAAATTCAAGTAATTTATGTCAGGGAGGAAAATCACCCTATTAACATCGCTCTAACACACGATCTAAGACCAGAACAAAAAGTAATATCCTAATGTCCAATAGCCTCCTATTTATAGATGTGGTGCACGACACACTAATAAATAAGACTCTACTAAACACAGTTTGTGGACACTCCGAGGACTAACTGCTCTGATACCACTTTTGTCATGACCCAACCTAGGGACCGTGATTAGTGCCGATTGCCACCCAGACAAACACTAAACCAGACCCACTCATAATAACTAAGAAATTTATCAAAATTTTGGTAGAGTTTTCTCTGTTTTACTGACTAACCGCACCTGCAAACAACGAACCTAGCAAATAACAAATATCAATATACATATACATGTGGGCCAATAAGGTCCCCGTTGCGGTAGAACCGCCCAACAAACGTATCATACATACGAAGTCGTACCAAACACAAATCCCACACCCACATGTTTCCACAGACCTCTAAATATACGAACTAAATCACAGGATGGGACGGGGCCCTGTCATACTCTCGAATATACATAAATGCAAAGTACAGAAAACATGTGTACATATATATACCAAAAGATCTACTCTAGATGCAAAGGGAGCATGTCAACGATAGACAGAGATCCTAGGAAGATGGATCTCTAAGTTGTTTGTCGGTACCTGCGAGCATAAATGCAGCCGCCCCCCCCAAAGGAAGGGGGTCAGTATGAAAAACATACCAAATATGTAAAGCAGAAAGTACAAAATGTAAGTGAGAGTAATAATCCGAATAAAATACATAAGCCAAACCTGTATGAAAACATCAAAATATTTCTTTATTTAGAACATCAAAATAATGCATATCGAATGGGAATGATGGCAACCTCTAAACTTGCGCCGTACCAAAGCATAACACCAGAACTTTTAAATCTCCGAAATCTCCAACACAAATCCCAAATGTAACATAGGTTAGCCAAGGCGAAGGGGCCATACACTCATATCATAGGATAGGAGAGCCGAGGCGAAGGGGCCAGGCACTCGCATATCATAATGTGCAAAGGTTATCATGCCCATCATATAAGTAAACCGTGGCAAAGGGGCCACATGCTCATGTGGGCCGGGGTAAAGGGGCCAAGCACCCACACGTCATGATGCGAACATATTCCAAACTAAGCAAAGCATGGGCAAACCGGCCCACCGTATCTAACCTACTTTGGAACATATATACATATATACATATAGTTATACATAAGCATGAAAATAACCGGCCCGAGAATCGGTGAGCGAAAAAAAACATGGCACGAATAGAGTCATGAGAATCACATGCATAAAAATTAGTTTCAAAAACTTAGTAATATATAAATTGTTTATCTTTGAAATCAAGAAGTTATTCGTTTATGAAATTTGTCAAAATTGCTCAACTTCAATACTAAAAGTGATTTCAAGGAACTTGCTTAATTTCGCATCATACACATTACTAAACAAACTTCAAAACATTTTTTAAAGTGATTTCAGAACAATAAAACCCATAACTTTCGAACTATTTAACTTTTGGTCAAACGAACATTATTCATTAATTTTTAAAGACTCAAAAGTTATGGATGGGACTAACTTAGCAAAATTGTGGCAAGTAATGAACATAGGTCCCATTTAGGCTTTTTCATTAAACGTTATGGGCATTTGCGCCATCTAATAACATACTCAACTATTTCACATTTCTAACAACTTGCAGGTTCCACATATTAAGAGTCAAAAATATAAATGCTATTTTTATCGAAGTCCTAAGGTGGTACTTTCAGGAATGCCCAATCTCCAACCTGGAACTCTAAATGGCGACGACGATTATCGGCATAAGACTTATGGGAGCTCTGGGCTGCTTATAACCATTCTCAAATTAGTTTCACTTTGTCCACCACTGGCTGAATTACATCTGGTCCAATCAACTTCGCCTCACCAACTTCGAACCAACAAATCGGTGATTCACACTTCCTACCATATAATGCATCGTACGGTGCCATCTGAATGCTGGAATGGTAACTGTTATTATATGCAAATTCAATCAATGGTAAGTGCTCATCCCAGCTACCTTGGAAAGCCATCACACAGGCCCGTAACATATCTTCCAACATCTAGATAGTATGCTCGGCTTGACCATCGATCTAGGGGTGGAATGTTGTGCTAAGACTTACCTGCGTACCCAAACCTACCTAAAATGATCGCAAGAAATTTGCCATAAACTAGGCGCCTCTATCAGAGATAATGGATACAGGAACTCTGTGAAGGCCTGCAATCTCCTTAATATACAATCTGGCATAGTCCTCAGCCGAGTAGGTAGTCTGTACTGGAAGAAAATGAGTTGATTTTGTCAACCTATCAATAATAACCCAGATAGAGTCATACCTTCATGGAGTACAAGGAAAGCCTATAATAAAGTCCATATTGATAATCTCCCACTTCGACGTCGATATCTCTATTTCCTGCAATAACCCTCCAGGCTTCTGATGTTTTGTCTTCACCTACTGATAGTTCGGGCATTGGGCAACAAACTCTACTATATCACACTTCATGCCATCCCAGCAATACAAGCACCTGCGGTCATGGTATATCTTTGTCGACCTAGGGTGAAAAGAATAATGGGCATGGTGTGTTTTGCCCATAACCTGCTGCCGCAAGCTTGCAATATCCGGTACACATAACCTGGCTCTAAACAATAAAATCCCATCAGGAGAAAGCTCAAATGGGGTCTGCTCCTTCTCCAGGGACATGTCCCTATATCGAACTAGAATGGGATCTTCATATTGCCTCTGCTTAATCTCTGCCACAATAGAAGGTTCAGCTATGCCTAGGACAGAAACTTCTGCATCACCTGAATCTGCCAATCGAACTCCTAGGTTGGCTAACTATTGAATATCCCAGATTATCTCCTTCTTCTCTAGGAATGAGTAAGCTAAACTGCCTATGACTTGCTACTAAGTGCATCCGCTACGACATTGGCTTTCCTTGGATGATAGAGAATATCAATATCATAGTCCTTCAGCAATTCTAACCACTGCCGTTGTCGCAGGTTCAGCTCTTTCTGCTTAAGTATATATTAGAAACTTTTGTGATCTGTAAAAATATCAACATGAACATCGTACAAATAATGCCTCCAAATTTTTAAAGCATGGATCACCGCAGCTAATTTTAAGTCATGGGTAGGGCAATTCTGCTCGTGCTTCATGAGATGCCGGAAAGCATAGTCTATCACTTTGCCGTGCTGCATTAATACACACCCCAATCCCACCTGGGAAGCATCACAATAACCTTTGTACCCGTCTAGATCATCAGGCAAGGTCAAAACTGGAGTTGTAGTCAATTTTTCCTTCAACATCTGAAAGCTGCACTCACAGGCATCGAACCACTGGAACTTCGCCCCTTTTTGCATTAGCTTTGTCAAGGGAACTGCAATTGAAGCAAATTTCTCTACAAATCTCCTGTAATAACTAGCTAGGCCCAGAAAGCTACGTACCTCCATCGGCGTTGTAGGCCTAAACCAACTCCTTACGGCCTCAATTTTCTAGGAATCCACCCGGATGCCTTCAGCTCCTATAACATGGCCCAAAAAAGCTACTGAAGATAGCCAAAACTCGTATCTCGAGAATTTTGCATATAACTTTTGGCGACAAAGAATGTCAAGGATAGTTCTCAGGTGATCTACATGATCCTCCTCAGATCGAGAATATACTAGGATATCGTCAATGAACACAATCACGAATACATCCAAGAATGGCTTAAACACTCAATTCATAAGGCCCATAAACACCGCTAGAGCATTTGTTAGCCTGAAGGACATAACTTTGAATTCATAATGTCCGTAGCAAGTCCTGAATGTTATTTTAGGAATGTCCTCCTCTCGCACCCGTACCTGGTGATACCATGATCGCAGGTCTATCTTTGAGAAATACCTAGCTCTCTACAACTGGTCAAACAAATCATCAATCCTGGGGATGGGGTATTTATTCTTAACAGTTACCTTATTCAGCTGTCGGTAGTCAATACACATCCGCAGCGACCCATCCTTCTTTCTCATAAATAGTACCGAAGCTCCCTAGAGAGATGTGCTAGGCCGAATAAAGCCTTTCTCTAAAAAATCTTTAAGCTGCTCCTTCAATTCCTTTAACTCGGCTGGTGCCATTCTGTACGGAGGGATCGAGATAGGCTGAGTGTCGGGCAATAAATCTATAGCAAACTCTACGTTTCGCTCTGGAGGAATACTAGGAAGTTCATCCAAAAATACGTCCAGAAATTTACTAACTATGGGAATGGATCAGAGAGCCGAAGGCTCGACATTCATATCATGTACCCGAACCAAGTGATAAAGACACCCTTTTCTGATCATCCTGCTAGCCTTGAGGTACGAAATAAACTTACCTCTCGACATTGCAATGTTACTCGACCATTCCAGAACTGGTTCTCTTGGAAACTAAAATTGAACTAATTTCTTTTGACAATCAACCTTAGCGTAGCATGAAGCTAGCCAATCTATACCCATCATCACATCAAAATCTATCATATCTAGCTCTATCAAATCGGCCAGAGTACAGTGGTCGAGAACAGATACGGGGCAGTTTCTATAAACTCAATAACTATAATAGATTCACCTATCGGTGTCCCAACCTCACAAGGCTCTATTGGTTCAGATTCTATATCAATTGTGCATGCAACCAATGGGGAAATATATGACAAAGTGGAGCCAGGGTCAATCAACACATACATTGCCCGAGAACAAACAAATAATGTACCTGTGATAATATTTGGATTCTCATAACCGTCATAACTTGGAGCCTCACCCATCTGTACAAAAACATGGTTACAAATCCTAAATCTAGTAAGCCTCTTCTTTTTCCTAGTGCGTCTCCCTTAATTTACTATCTCCATCTAAGGGGGTACTTCTTCTCTACTCCTAGCACCATGCTCCTCGCCATCCAACACCTTAATCATTGAAAATGCACTGCAAGATGACTCTTACGTCAAATCTCCAGCAAGGACTATCACTATCATCATACTATCTCCTCTTTAACAGTACACCCAAAAAATTCAAGCTTAGGGTCTAGCACTAACATGTGCATCCATCACATACCTCTCTAATGCCAACTTGCAATTATTAGGTAAAACTTTAGGAAACATAATGCTATACTAAAATCTCATAGAAAGTAATCAATCAACACATTCCCTCTTCACAACTCATGTACCACTCACCCATTCACTATAGCTCCTTATCTAGTTAAGCGTATAACTCTATGAATCTCATGAACTTTTACATACAATCATAAGCCTAATTTTGATCTATCATATGAAAAAGCACTCTTTTCCCTTCTTTAAGAGCTATACTTCATCCTCAATAGTATGAATACTATAACACATCAACATGCACTTCCTTCTAGTTTGGGGCATGCTCTAACACATTGTGACACTAACTCTCTCTCTATTTATACCTCATCTTATCATGACAATCATAGGATACTTTCGACTTTTTCATCAAGCTTATGGCCATTGACTCATCCCTTTACTAGTTACTTAATAGATACATAACTCTAACTATAAGCCTAAATCAGTCATCAATCTTGTTATCTCATCAAAAGAATATGGGCATAACTCAATACCAATGAACATAACCACTCACATAAGAAAGAATGAATAAAGGGAAGTTTCCTAACAGTCTCTATAGCCTCTCAAAGATAAGTATTGACATCTTCATACCCATCCGTAAGACTCTACTTAGACTCAGCTTATATGCACATCAGACCTATAAACCTAGACTATGATACTAACTGTCATGACCTAAAATTCAGGCGTGATGACACTAGTCTTACACCACCAAGACAAGTCAGTCTACAACCCAACTATAACATTAAAAATACAAAATTATAATAAAAATGAAAGTTCAACATCCGAAAGCTGCGCTCACAGGCATCGAACCACTAGAACTTTGGCCCTTTTTGCGTTAGCTTTGTCAAGGGAGCTACAATCGAAGCAAATTTCTCTACAAATCTCCTATAATAACCAGTTAGTCCCAGAAAACTATGTGCCTCCATCAGCATTCTGGGCCTAAGCCAACTCCTTACGACCTTAATTTTCTAGGAATCTACCCGGACGCCTTCAACTGCTATAACATGGCCCAAGAATGCCACCAAAGATAGCCAAAACTCGCATTTCAAGAATTTTGCATATAACCTTTGGTGACGAAGAATGCCAAGGTAAGCTCTCAGGTGATTTGCATGATCCTCCTCAAATCAAGAATACACTAAGATGTCGTCAATGAACACAATCACGAACACATCCAAGAATGGTTTAGACACTCAATTCATAAGGTCCATAAACACCGCTGGAGCATTTTTTAGCCCAAAGGATATAACTCTAAATTCATAATGTTCGTAGTGAGTTCTGAATGTTGTTTTAGGAATATCTTCTTCCCGCACTCGCACCTGGTGATACCCTGATCGCAGGTCTATCTTTGAGAAATACCTATCTCCCTGCAACTGGTCAAACAAATAATCAATCCTGGGGAGGAAGTATTTATTCTTAACAGTTACCTTATTCAGCTGTCGGTAGTCAATACATATCCGCAGCGACCCATCCTTCTTCCTCACGAATAATACCGGAGCTCCCTAGGGAGAGTTTCTAGGCCAAATAAAGCCTTTCTCCAACAAATCCTTAAGCTGCTCCTTCAATTCCTTTAACTCGGCTGGTGCCATTCTGTACGGAGGGATCGAGATAGGCTAAGTGCCAGGCAATAAATCTATAGTAAACTCCACTTCTCGCTCCGAAGGAAGAACGGGAAGTTTATCTGAAAATACATCTAGAAATTCACTAACTACGGGAATGGACTAGAGGGCCAGAGGCTCGACATTCACATAATATACCTGAACTAGGTGATAAAGACACCCTTTTCAGATCATCCTGCTAGCCTTGAGGTACGAAATAAACTTACCCCTCGGCATTACAATATTACCCGACCATTCCAGAATTGGTTCCCTTAGAAATTAAAATTGAACTAAATTTTTCTGACAATCAACCTTGGCGTAGCAAGAAGATAGCCAATCCATACCTATAATTACATCAAAATCTATCATATCTAGCACTATCAAATCAGCCAGAGTACCGTAGTTTAGAACAGATACCGGACAATTTCTATAAACTCTGTTAACTATAATAGATTCAACTATCGGTGTCCTAACCTCACAAGGCTCTATTGGTTCAAACTCTATATCAATCGTGCATGCAAACAACGGGGAAATGTATGACAAAGTGGAACCAGGGTCAATCAACATATACATAGCCTGAGAACAAACAAATAATGTACTTGTGATAACATTAGGCGACGCCTCCTGGTCTTGTCGGCTAGATAGGGCATAAGTGCGGTTAGCAAGACCATTGGAACCTGGAACTCCACCGCAACTTCTACCGCGACCTGCTGCCGCTGGGGTACCTCGCCCTGTTGGGCTCATAGCCATTGAAGCAGAAGAAGAAGCTCCGACTGCTCCAGAAGTCTGTGCGGACCCTTCTGAACTAACCCTATTAGGACAATCCCGCATTTGGTGGCCCTGACGGCGACAAATAAAATAGGCACCTGTAGAGCGAAAACACTCCCCCGGGTACCGTCTCCCATAATAAGGGCGCAGAGGTATAGTAAATCTCTGCTGGCTACTGGAATCTAGTCTTGCCCCTGACTGACTAGAGATTGCTGGTCTCCGACTAGGGTTCTACAAAGGTGTGCTTTGCACTGGTCGAGTAGGAGGTGCACTATGCTGTGACCGAGATTGCCTGCCCCAGAAATCTGCTAATGAACCGGATGACCTAGCTCTCTTTGGAGGCCCTCTATCATCTGTCCTATCAGCCTGGCATCCTCAATGACGATCCTCGATCCCCTGGGCATGGGCCTGAATATGGGCAATATCCATCCCCAGTTGGGCAGCCAATACCAAACAACTATCCATATAATATTAATCAAGCCCCAAAATATAGCGATGCATGCGATCTGTCATGTTAGAAATATGTGCAAGTGCATATCGGGCCAAAGAGTTAACTCCAGACTATATTCTCGAACTGATGGGCCCCACTGCCTCAACATCATAAACCTATCCTCCCTAGTACACCTAATCCCTAGAGGTAAAAAGTGATATAGGAACGCCTCTGTGAACTCGCCCCAAACAGCAGGTCACGCTTCCGCACCTTGGGATAAAAGCCACGACTCATACCAATTTGCCGCAATATCATGCAATCGATAGGAGGTCAACTCTACAGATTCTACTTTGGAGGCCCCAATCACCCGTAATCTCCGCTGTATATGTCTTATGAACTCCTGAGGATCATCTGAAGGTTTGGACCTAAAGAATTTTGGTGGTCCACAAGCCAAGAAATCATGGGCTCGAGAACTATCTCGATCGGTTACCTGACTACTTCCAAACTTCGGTCTGTGGGCCTGATGTGCTACAATCTGAGTCAATAACTGGACTGCTTCCCATAGCTCCCCAAATACTATGCCTAGCTGGGGAGTCAGAGGTTTTGACTCTTGGCCCTCTAGGGGTGGTCGGGTGACCGAGCCCCGCTGTCTGAAATACAATCTCCGGCTCCCGTTGATCACGAGTCCGGGTAGTTCCCAGACCATGTCAGGCCCCACCTACTACTGCAGGTCTTCCTATGTGGTAGACTGGTTTCTTTCTCAGTGGCATATTTGAAATTCAAATAATTTTTGTCAAGAAGGGAATCATCCTGTTAACATCGCTCTAATGCACGATCTAAGATTAAAAGGAAAAGTAATGTCCTAAACGTCCTATAGCCTCCTGTTTATAGATGTGGTGCACGACACACTGATAAACAAGACTATATTAGACACTGTCTGTGGACACTCTGAGGACTAACTGTTCTGATACCACTTCTGTCACGACCCAACCCAGGGACCGTGATTAGTGCTGATTGGGCACCCAGGCAAACACTAAACTGTATTTCCAACTATAATAGCTACAGAATTTATCAAAATTTTGGTAGAGTTTCCTCTATTTTACTGACTAACTGTACCTACAAACAGCGACCCTAGTAGACAACAAACATCAATATAAATATATGTGGGCCAACATGGTTACCACTGCGGTAGAACCGCCCAACAACCTTGTCATACATACAAAGTCATACCAAATACAATATCCCACACCCACATGTAGCCACAGACCTCTACACATATGAACTGAATTATAGGATGGGACAGGGCCTCGTCATACCCTCAAATATACATAAATGCAAAATAGAGAAAATGAGTGTACATGTATATACCAAAAATCTGCTCCTGAGGAAAAGGGAGCACTTCAATGGCAGATGAGATCCTAAGAAAAAGGCTTTCTAACCTGTACGACGGTACCTGCGGGTATGAACGCAGCCCCTCCCCCCTTGAAGGAAAGGGGTCAGTACAAAAAACGTACCAAATATGTAAAGCGGAAAGTACAAAATATAAGCGAGAGTAATAATCCGAATAAAATATATGAGTCAAACCTATATGCAAACATCAAAATAATTTTTTATTTAAAATATCAAAATAATGCATATCGGACAAGAACGATGGTGACCTCCAAACTCGCGCCATACCACAGCATAACACCAGATGTTTCAAATCCCCAAAATCTCCAACACAAGTCCCAACTGTAGTATAGGTGAGCCGAGGCGAACAGCGGCCTAGCACTCACGTCATAGGATAGGTGAGCCGAGGTGAACAGTGGCCAAGAACTCGTGTATTGTAATGTGTAGAGGTCATAATGCTCGATAAGTGAGTCGAGGCGAACAGCGGCCAAGCACTCACATGAGCAGGGGCGAACAAGGCCCAATATCCACATGTCATGATGCCAACATATCCTAAGCCTAGCTCCTTATGTCTCCAAATTAAGCAAAGTCGGCCCATGGGCAAACCGATCCGTTGTATCCAACCTACTTCAGAATATATATACATACATATAGTTATACATACGCACGATAATAACTGGCCCAAAAATCGCGGAACGAGACCGTAATGGCACGAATAGAGTCGTGAGAATCACATGCATAAAAACTAGTTCCATAAGCTTATTGATATGCAAAATATTCGTATATTTTTTTTTGAAATCAAGAAATCATTCATTTATGAATTTTGTCAAGGTTGCTCAAATTTACACATAAAGGTGATTTCAAAGGAACCTACTTAATCCCCATTATGCACATCACTAGAATAGGCTTCAAAACAATTTTAAAGTGATTTAGAATTTCCATGGAAAGTTTTACGCGTTAGTAATTCCGAAACAATTTGAACCTATAGTTTTCCAAACTATTTAATGTCTGGTCAAATGAACACCATTCATGGATTCTAAAGACTCAATAGTTAAGGATGAAGTTAATTTAGCATAAGGGTGGCAAGGAATGAACATAGATCCCATGTAGGCTTTTATTCGAACGTTACGGGCATTTGCGCCCTCCAATAAAATACATTCTTTCAACAACTTAATCCATTTCACACTTTTACAACTTGCGGACTCTACATACTCAAGAGTCAAAATATAAATACATTTTTATAAAAGTACCAAGGAGCGAACATAGGATGTATTTGGACCCAAATTGTGAAGGAAAAGAAATTTTTCAAATGTATGATGTTGACTAAGCTTAACTAATTCATGCCAAGAGATAGGAATCTTTACATACCTCAATTTCTTTCTCCAACTAACTCCAATGCAAGACCAATCCAATTTATGCTTTCGGATGTCCAATGTCTACACAAATTACGATAACGCCAAACATTAACAACCATATCGAGTTTTAAATCCTAACTCTCTACTTCCAAATTTTATAAACAATTTTGACAGCATCTCTCCTTAAAATACGCCCCCCCAAGAATGCAACTCAGCTCAAATAATCAATCAACAACAACAACAACCTACAACATCAATAATCCCTCTCCAATGCCATCACAACATCAAAAAACCACAAAATGCTATTATAGAACAACTTTTATAAAATACGGAAGCATACATAAAGGTACACATCTACCATATTCATGCCTTCCTATGTACTCCAAGAGTTATAATACGTCACTCCAATGCCTAACGTAAACCCCCAACGTTAAAACATAACATCATACTTTCAATGGGGATCCAATTCAAGCTAACCTTCATGTAAACATTCATATAATTTTCCAACACATCTTTTACCTTACAAGGACCATTTTCATGAAAAATAAACATAAACACGTGACTATAAAACAATATATCTTCATATGCAAACTTGTCCTCAATTCCAAACCCAAATTCAAAATTCAAAATTCAAACTAACAACCAACCCTTTTATCATATTTCACCTTCAATTCAAGACATCCCTAACACCTCCAGAATCTTTAATTAACATAAATGAAGCTAGAAATTAACATACCTTTCAAGCTACTTACTAGACCCAAATCTTCCTAGCTGTCGAACCAAGCGTTTCCTTGACCAACTAACGCCTCTACTCCGCTTAGGGGATCCAATATACCAAGCTTGAAGCGTCAAATAATCGAAAGATCAAAGAAAAAGAATTTTACCTTGAAGCACTATAGCAACCCCAGAGGTTGCTGAACTCTCACCAGCTCTCTCTAAATTTTCTAAGTGCTAGAATTCTACACATTTCTCAAAAGGGACATATATATATATATATAGGCACAAGTCCCCCCATATGGACCAATTAGAAATAGCCAAACATATGACCCCACAACAATTTAATCTTAAGAACTAAACTTAGAATAAAATTTACATTTGGTCCCAAACTTTACCAAATCGAACTAATTAAGGACTTACGGGTTCTAACTTACGGGGTCTAACAGTTTTAATCATTAAAATGGATGTTTTATATGTTTTGGAGACCATAAATAGAACCCTAAAGGTTTTATAATAACAATACCCTCAAAGTATAAAGAAAAAATGTCATTAACGCATCCAGTGAGGTTCCGCGACGCACTCCGGGCGCGGACTTTCGGACAGCTCTGCACCTCTCCAGTCAAATGGTCATAACTTTCTTCTCCGAACTTTGATTAATGCAAAATTAGATGAATTAGAAATATAATTCGAATATCTTCGATCTGATATATTATGGGTCATCCAAATCATTATGCTTTAGGAGATATGATCATTCGAAGTTGACCCTTCTATCGATTCATACGAAAACATAATTGCTAGAAATTCTTTGAACTTGGCTTGATGTAAAAGATACCTTATGACTCTAAATCACACCTAATATACTTTAAATACT
>JAOTQJ010057243.1:0-14033 GCA_025642045.1 Solanum sejunctum
ACAAAAAAAAATTAAAATTTATTTTTTTAAAAAATTTTAATTTTGAAAAATTCAATTTTTACACTACTCCACCCCACCCCCCAGTTGCCCACCTCCACCCTCAAAAAAAGAATTTAAATATTTATTTGTTAAAAATACTTTAAATTATGAAAATATTTTCATGTCAAAAATTATTTTCCTACAAATTGTTATTTACTCTCTAGCTAAAAATAGAATTTTTTTTATAAAAAATATTTTTATTCATTAACCAAACAATAATAAATATTTTTCACTCACCAACCAAACATGAGAAAATGAGTTAGAAATCAATTCATTTTCTAATGTTTTCCTCCATACCAAATGCACCCTATTTCTTCTTTTAAAATATTAACTTGTTTACAAAGAAAATTTAATTTAGTGTGGAACTCTTTATCACACATTTAATGAATTTGTTGAACCTTTTGAGATGAATCATCAAAGCAATCATTGATCTTATAATAAAACGCATAATATTAATAGGTAATCATTTTTAGTTTGACATTTTTGGCGGGTATTGTAGTATTTTGATTAAGTTCTTGAACTGTTACTTGACAAGCACACATAAATTACTAGCTAGATAGTAGTTTTAAATTTTTCTTGACAATTTTCCTCATAATTACAAATAATTTTTTCCATCTTATAAAGATCTAACCATGAGTTTCATACTTCCTACTAGAATATGGATAACAGCAGAAAGTTAATGATGGTGAAAGACGCAATATTAGTGGATGTTCCCAAATTTTGTATCACAACTCAAGAATCAAAAGTTGATGTTCTTGTGGTAAGATATTTTTTCCCAATCATAAGGTGTTTTATTTTTTTTTCCTTTTAAGACGTGTAGTTCTTTTGATGGATTCTTAGATAAATTTCTAATATTAATTGTATTATGAAAGAAAAAATATTGCTCTTCTCTAAAGCTAAAATATTTAAAATTTTATCACAACAATCTTAAAAATATCATACAGATAAAAACAAGTTATATATATATATATATTCTAACAAGCATAAATTATATTCTCTAACAATGGAGAGAGTTTTTATTTTAAAGATTTTTTTTTTCAAGTATTGACATATACAATTATTTTTGTTTTCACATTCAAGCCTCAAACAACTTGAAAGATTATTATGATATTACCTTGCTACAAAATCAAGTAATGAAAAAAATTCAACCTTTGTATTTGAGAAATTTTATTTTGAGTGTCACTTGCCATGTCATGTTTGAGCCGTTTATATCCATATTGTTAAATGTCATGAAAAAATTTTCCTCTACCCTTGATTAAACTCCCCATTTATAAAACTATTTTGAGCCATTTATACCCACATGAAACTATAGTTTCTTTAAACAAAAGTAGTACAATAGAAGGGTCTTATTTCAGTAGTGACAGAGAGGGTCGAACGTCTCAGGAAATTTTTTCTTTTATTACTGATGAAAACATAAAATAGAAGGAAAAAAATCTTTCTTTTTAATTTTATTGACATATTCTAGAAATTCTATTAAGTTTTTAAAATGTTATTTAAACATACATATATCTATTGCTAGAAATCCAGCACTCATCTTTACATATTATTTTTTATTAGAATATGGATATACAACAAAAAGTTGACGTTGAAGATGTATCATTACTGAAAGTTCCCATATGTTTCATCACACTAGAAGAATCAAAACTTGATGTTTCAGAGGCAAGAATTTAAAAACTTTCTCTAGTAATAAGAATGTGTGTGTATATATACATATACATACACATAGACACACATATATACATACATATGTATATACACACGGAGACATACATATACTAGCAAGCAATCACTATTCATTTTTTCTTTTAAATGCTCAACTATTCTTTTTTACAAATTTTTGTTTCACAAAAGATCTAATTAGTTTTTCCTATTTTCTACTAGAATATGTATAAGCAGAACCAAGTTGATGGTGATGAGGATACAACATTAGTGGAAGTTCCTATATCTTACATCACACTTCAAGAATCAGATGTTGATGTTTCAGAGGTAAGTATTTAAAAATATTCTCTAGTAATAAGGGGTATATATATATATATATATATATATATATATATATATATATATAGAGAGAGAGAGAGAGAGAGACATATATACACAACATAGACATACATATTCTAGCAAGCAATCACTATTCAACTTTTCTTGAAACGCTTCACTAAAAATATGCTTCAGAATGTCCATAATCGTAATTTTCATATATCACAAAATTCGTGTGTGATATTAAAAATCCAACTTCATATTCTTGATTAGGGGACAAAATTGAGTTGGAAATGGATATAACCCAAATTATAAAAGATCCGTAGCGAAAAATAATTTTCGATAATTTTTTCGCAGGACAGTGTCTATCCGCGCCCTGACTGCGACGTGACAGGGGCACAGACTAGTGTTAGTTTTTCCTTCGCATTCCCATGTCACGGACTGGATGCAGACCAGTGTAATATTTTTTTTAGTTTTCTAATTCCGCCCAAGGGCATTGGGGTAATAGTTCCATGCCCATTTAAACGTAAAGTCTTCAATATTTAGTCATTTTTCAACTCTATATCACTCAAAGCCCTCACGAAAACCTCTACAAGACTTAATCAAGTATCTCATTCCAAACTCAAGGATTTCAAGTTTAACTTTGGGACTTAAGGGTTCAATTCAAGATCTAAGTTTCCTTCACGTTCATCTCAAAGAAACCAAGTTTGAGGTATGTGGGTCTCATCCATTTAGTCCTTTCACCCATGGAGAGCAATCTCCATTTTCATGAAAATTTGCATGTCTTTAAGTTGTATTACTTTATGAATATCTCTTATTATGAAATGTGAGCATGAATTATATTGGGATTTTATCAGATGAGTATCTATTTTAAGCTTACACTATGAGTTGATCTTTGTCTATTGACACTATGAATGTTTTGAGACATGAAATTATGATTTATTATGAGTCTTGATAATGGATCTCAAGGTACCTTATATGAGGGTTTTACTATATGTTGGTGGGTTGATTGGCATTAAGTTTACTCATCTTACTTCACTCTTGAATTGCATGATTTTGAACAAGTATCATGAACCCACCATATGTTTGATAAAACGTTAAGTCAAGAATTCTAGAGTTATTGATGATCTATTTCATGATTTACAAGTCAAGTGACTATGTGACACCCCGTGAAATTTTCAAATTGCCCCTAAAATGTATTATGCAAGCAATGCGTCTTTCGAAGCTTCGATGGAAATCCAAGACTGAATTTGCAATTAGCGTAAAAAATAGAGTCAGAAAATACCTTCGACCCAATTTAAGAGCAATTGGGTCAAAAATTAATTTTCACAAGTTGGTCAAAAAATAGTGAGGGCTCGTGATAGGGCTGTGACACGGACCTATCGAGGACCCAAATAATGAGGGTGAGCGATAGGGCCCTGACTCGGATCCACCATGGAACCACACTTATATTTTTTCTTTAATTTTGATAGAGATTGAATTTTCAAAAATACACTAGTGGGTGATGGGTCCGTATCGTGGACCAATGTAATTTTGTTGACGAGTTTTGTTTTAAATTTTGGAAAGGATATTTTGGGTATTCCCAACCCATTTTAATACCCCAAAACATACTTTTAAGACCTATTTCGTACGCAAGGGTTTCGAAAATCCACATCCTTAGAAGTTTTAAGCATAAGTTTTGAGGGAGCAAGCAAGGAAGAGCCTAAGGATTAAGGATGCAGGTCCAAGTTATTGTTGAAGATTAGTACAATCTTCATCCCAAGTATGTAAAAGGCTACCCAAAACATAGAAATTGTTCTTTCATGTGCCCCAATATATGGATTAAGTTTAAATTGGTAGTTGAGGGTCTTGAGTGGAAATTCTTGAAGAACTTCTTGAACATTACCTTTATTTCTTGAATATTATCTTTAGTTATATATATTATCTCAAATTTATGACCATCCTACTTGTATTTACTGATTTTATGCGTTATTGTATGATTGTTACCTAATTTGCATGTTCCCCTTGCTTGATACTGCCAGAATGAACCTAGGGTTTTTGTCTAGAGCCTTGATCACATGATTGTATTTATTGGTTGTAATTCAAGTCTTGAACTGAATGAATTGAAGGTTGATAGTAATAAATTGAGAACCTCAAAAATGTTGAATGTAATCTTAAAGAAATATTCTCAGCTTTTCAAGTTACTGAATGAATAATGACTTAATGTATTAGGCCGAAAGGGGATAAAAGATGACAAAGGATGTATATTGACATTTATGAGCATGTTGATTTTATGGGAGATTTATTGAGTACCAAAATAGGTAGGAGTGAGTCTCACTCACACTCATAACTGTGTGGCCAGCATAGGTGAGTATTGACCATGAGCAACAAATGTTTCCTCAGTCCCAAAAGAGGACTTAATGTTATTTCTACTTTGGATCCAATAATGTACACCTTCCACCTCGACAAGGTATTGGGTGGATGCCATAATAACATTGCTTAGTTATACCATCACTAGCTCATAGGTGATAGGTGTAGGTCCGAGAAACTCCGTTATAAAGTTTCCTCTTGGTAGTACTCTTATGTCAATGTTGAATTTGTGGGTTTTAATGAATGTTAAATGAAATGGTATTTATTTCTTATTCGAGATGAGATGAATGCTAAATGAATTGATGTTTCCGTGTACCTTGCTTACCTCGCTTACTTTTAGACCGTTTTACATACAGTACATTCCACGTACTAATGCCCCTTTGGCTCTGTATCATTTTATGTTGTAGATTCTGTAGACAGAGGACTTCAGCAGCCCAATCATTGAGGTTTATAGCTCTTATTTCACATTGTGGTTAGTCCATCCCTGCATTCAGAGAATGATTATGTTACTTGCTTTATTTTAGTATTTTTCTTTGATTGTGGTAACCATGGCCTGTCATGGTACCTTCTTAGAGCATAACTATAGAGGCTTCATAGAAACAAATGGTTAATTGTTGATTGTTGGCATTGTATGTTTCCCCTTTTCTTTCTATGGAGATACTTCTTTCATACCTATTGCGGTAGGGAATGTTATATCCCATTGACAGTTTGTTTCTTTATATCTTTCCCATATGATTTTATTAAACGAATGCAATGAGACTAGGTAGTCCGCTTGGGTACTATCAATAGTCTCCGAGTGCCAGTTACGCCTAGGGTACCCTCCCAGGGGGTGACAAAACTTGGTATTAGAGTATAGAGTTCGAATGTCCTAGGGAGTCTACGAAGCCGTGTCTAGTAGAGTTTTATTTATGAGTGTGTTGTTAACCACATTTCATAAGCAGAAAGCGATTAGACATTAAGAAGTGTTACCTGCGTTTGTACAATAGAGTTTAGCCTTGTGGAAATGTCATTTTTAACTTGTACTTTTTATGCTTACATAAAATGCCACGAAGAGAACCGCTGCTCAGAGACATGCCCCAGCCCCAGATGCTGGGAATGCTTAGCCCAAGGCCCCAGTTCAAACCAATACTAGGAGATAGGGATGCCCTGCTAGAACTACTGCAGTCCTACAAACAACTGCTGCTCATCCCCAACCAGCTCTCACTAACAAGGCAGAGTTTATGAGAGCCATCACCATGCTGACTCAGTTGGTGGCCTCCCAGAGGAGCAACCAAGGTTCCTAAGCTCCCAGCTATAGCTCGCAGGAGCCCTCAGCTGCAACCAGATTTAGAGAATTTTTGAGGATGAACCCAGCAGTGTATACGAGATCAAAGGTGGAAAAAGACCCACAGAACTTTATTTATGAGATGTATAAGGTTCTAAAGGTGATGCATGCTGATGAGATCGAGGGAAATTAGCTTGCCTCCTACTTGCTGAAGGATGTTGTGAATGTGTGGTACAATCAGTGGGAGGAGAGTAAAGGCACAGATATGGAGCCTGCAGCCTTGGATGAGTTCAAGATAGCTTTTCATGACCACTTCTTTCCTCAAGAGTTGAGGGAGGCGAAGGTGGATGAGTTCGTGAATTTGAACCAGGAAGGGATGACAGTGAAAGAGTACAGTCTCAAGTTCATCAAGCTGTCCAGCTTTGCTCCAAATATGGTGAAAGACATGAGAGCGAGGATGAGGAAGTTCGTGTCTGGTCTGGACAGACACATGGAAAAAGTGTGTAAGGTTGCCTTGCTGATTCCAGGCATGGACACCGCCAGACTTATGGTGTATGCCCAATAGACAGAGGAGGATAAGAGAAAGGATAGAAAGTAGTAGATGAACAGAAAGACAAAATCAGCAGGATATGAGCTTAGCTAGCAGAAGCATAATAAAGGTGACAAGTCTAATTTCCAGAAGATATCATCTGATCAGACACCTTCTGCAGCGAATCCACTGGTCTAGCAGAACAAGTTTGACCAGAATTCTCAGGGTCACTAGTATTTTAAGGCCCAAGGTTCTCCCTATTGTACGAGGAAAGACACCCTATAGTAACTGTGGGAAGCTTCATCTAGGTAGGTGTCGCTTAGTCACGGATGTTTGTTATCTATGTGGGCAGGCTGGCTACTTTCAGTATGATTGCCTGAAGAGGATATGGGGTGGAGAAAGTAATAAAGCACTGTCCTCTGCAGCATCTCCAGCTAGCAGCCATCAGAGTGAAATTCCACAGGTACAAGAGGTGGGATGGACCACCTTTATGCTATGGGAAATCGACAGGATCAGGAGGTTGCATCAGATGTCATCATGAGTATGCTTTGAGTCTTTACTTATGATTGTTATGCATTACTTGATCTGGGTGCCACTTTGTCTTTTGTGACCCCTTATGTGGCTGCAAGTTTGGGATTCTTCCAGAGTGTTTGCTTGAACCTTTTGTTGTTTCTACTCCTAACGGTGAGTCTATCATAGCTGAGAGAGTTTATAGAGATTGTGTGGTGTCTATTTATCATAAAGACACCTTAGCTGACTTGGTAGAGTTGGAGAAGGTTATTTTTTATGTAATAATGGGCATGAATTGGTTTTATGCCTGTTATACTTCTGTTGACTGTAGAACCCAGATTGTTAGGTTTCAATTTCCTAATGAGCCTATCTTAGAGTGGAAAGGGATATTTGTTTCCCCTAAAGGCAAATTCATCTCTTATCTTAAATCTAGGAAATTGATCTCTAAGGGTTGTATTTATCACCTCGTGCGAGTAAAGTCTGATGATGTCAAATCTCCTACTCTTGAGTCAGTCCCGATTGTGAATAAGTTTCCTGAGGTATTTCCTGATGATCTTCGCAAAGTCCCTCCTAATAGGGAGATTGACTTTGGGATTGATATTCTTCCCGAGACTAAATCCATTTCAATTCCACCCTATAGAATGGCCCCGCAGAGTTGAAAGAGAAATTGAAAGACTTGTTAGAGAAAGGTTTCATAAGGCCTAGTGTCTCACCTTGGGGTGGTCCTCTCCTATTCGTGCATAAGAAAGATGGGTCTTTGAGAATGTCTATAGACTATGGGCAGTAACCTATCCTCTTGCCAGAATAGATAATCTCTTTGAACAGCTTTAGGGTGATACCTATTTCTCCAAGATAGACCTCAGATCGGGTTACCATCAGTTGAAGGTGAGGTAAAGTTATATTCTTAAGATAGCCTTTAGGACACGGTATAGCCATTTTGAGTTCTTGGTCATGTCCTTCGGGTTGACAAATGCACCTGCAGCTTTCAAGGATTTGATGAACAGGGTATTCAGACCATATCCTGATATGTTCATGATTGTGTTTATTGATGACATTCTGGTATATTCAAAGGATAAAGAGGAGCATATTAATCACCATAGAGTGGTTTTGCAAACACTCAAAGATAATGAATTGTATACGAAATTCTCCAAGTGTGAGTTTTGGGCTTAAGTCAGTGGTTTTCCTAGGCCATGTTATTTTGGGAGATGGTATAAGGGTGGATAATCAGAAGCTTGAGGCGGTTAAGAACTGGCCAAGACCAACTTGTTCAACAGAAATAAGAAGTTTCTTGGGTTTAGCAAGATACAATCGCAAATTTTTTGAAGGCTTCTCTTCTCTGTCAGCCCCGTTGACAAAGCTGACTTTGAAAAAGATCAAGTTTCCGTGGTCTGAGGCATATGAAAAGAGTTTTCAGGAGTTGAAGACTAGATTAACTACAACACTAGTGTTGACCTTGCCAAACGGGATGGGTGACTTCGTGATATACTATGATGCATCTAGAATTAGATTGAGTCGTGCGCTTATACAGAGGGGGAAGGTGATAGCTTATACTTCAAGACAGCTCAAGATCCATGAGATGAATTATATGACTCATGATCTAGAGTTGGAAGTGGTGGTATTCACACTTAAGATCTAGCGTTACAATTTGTATGGGTGTATGTGGATATGTTCGCTGACCACAAGAGTTTACAGTATGTATTCAGTCAGAAAGAGCTCAACCTGTGGTAGAGGAGATGGCTCGAGTTTCTCAAGGATTATGATATGAGCATTCTCTACCACCTAGGTAAGGCTAATATTGCTGCTAATACTCTTAGAAGGATGTCCATGGGTAGCACTACCCATGTGGAGGAGGGGAAGCAAGAATTAGCCAAGGAAGTGTATAGATTGGCTTCGACTGGGAGTGCAACCTGAGAAGAAAAACAAAGGCATGGCCAATGTTCAGAATGGTTTTGCTTCATCTTTAGTGTTAGAAGTAAAAGAGAAGCAAGACCAAGACCCTATCCTGTTCTAATTAAAAGAAGTGGTTCACAAGCAGAAGGTGATGGTTTTCTCCAAAGAGAGAGATGGGGTATTGAGATATCAAGGGAGATTGTGTGTACTCAATATTGATGTTGTTCGATGCAGAATTATGGTCAAAGCTCATAGCTCGAGATATTCCATCCATACTGGCTACACCAAGATGTACCACGACTTGAGGGAAGTCTATTGGTGGAACGGGATGAAGAAAGACATTGCTGAGTTTGTTTCTAAGTGTCCCAATTATGAACAGGTTAAGGTTGAACATCAGAAACCATATGGATTAGCTCATAACTTTGACATTCCAGAATGGAAGTAGGAGGTGATTAACATGGATTTTATTACTAGCTTACCAAGATCCAGAAAGAAACATGACTCGATATGGGTAATTGTTAATAGGATGACTAGATCAACCCACTTCTTGGCAGTTAAGACAACTAATATGGCTGCATAATATGCTTGACTTTACGTTTATGAGATTGTGAGATTGTATGGTATTCCCTTACCCATTATCTCGAACAGAAGAGCTCAATTCACCTCTCAATTTTGGAGATCTTTTCCGAAGTGATTGAGTACGAAGGTGAATTTGAGCACCGCTTTTCATCCCAAGATAGATGGGCAGGCAGAGTGTACTATTCAGACTTTGGAGGATATATTGAGAGCATATGTCATCTACTTCAAGGGAAATTGGGATGATCATCTGCCGTTGATTGAGTTCGCATAAAATAATAGCTATTATGCCAGCATTCAGATGGCCCCTTATGAAGTATTATCTGGGAGGAGATGTAGGTCACCGATTGGCTGGTTCAAGGTTGGTGAAGATTAGTTGATTGGACCAGATCTTGTCCATCAGTCTATGGAGAAGGTGAAAATCATCAGAGAAAGGTTGAAGATAACCCAGACTTGCCAGAAGTCATATACGAACGTAAGAAGAAGAGATTTGGGATTTGAGGTAGATGATTGGGTGTATTTGAATGTGTCACCCATGAAAGGTGTCATGAGGTTCAGGAAGAAAGGGAAGTAGAGTCCTCATTATATTATACCATATCAAATTGTAAGAAGTATTAGAAAGGTTACTTATGAGCTGAACTTGCCTTCTGAACTAGATAGAGTTTACCCGGTGTTTCACGTGTCTATGCTGAAGAAGTGTTTAGAGGATCCAGCCTTAGCAATCCCTATGGAGAGTACGAGTGTGAAGGATAGGATATCATACGAAGAAATTCTAATTGAGAACCTTGACCTACAAGCTCGTAAGTTGAGGAATAAAGAGATAGCCTCTGTCAAAGTCCCATGGAGGATTCACTTTATTGAGGAAGCTACCTGGAAAGCCAAGAATGCAATGAAACTCAAATACTTTCACCTATTCGTGCCAAATGATGATGATGTTGAAGGTAAACATTCTGATCCTTAACATTATTAAATGTCATCTTTCATTAAGTTGATACCCTTATCTTATTCTATTCCCGAGTTCTAAGACAGAGATAGATAGGTGATGGATAGTTGAGAGTTCGAGTGTTCCCGAGTGAGGAATGAGATAAGTTTTGGGGTTATTCATGTTTCCATTCATACTTTACTCTTCATTGAAGGATGAATGATCCCACGGGGAAGATGATGTAACACCCCATCAAATTCCCAAAACACCCCTAAAATGAATCATGCACACAACGCATATTCCAAAGCTCTGATGGGAAATCCAAATTGAATTTGCGATCAACATGGAAAATAAAGTCAAAAAATAGTCTTGATCTGATTTAAGAATAATTGGATTGAAAACTAATTTTCGCAAGTTCCCCACGAAATAATGAGGGTACGCTATAGGGCCGCAACGCGGACCCATCACGGACCCAAAAAAGTGAAGGTACGCGATAGGGCCACGATGAAGACTTATCGCAGACCCACCTTATATTTTGGCTTTAATTTCTAATAGAGGTCGAATATCCAAAAATAAACTAATGTGCGATGGGTCCGCATCATAGACCAGTGCAATTTTGGTGATAAATTTCTTTTAAATTCAGGAAAGGGTATTTTGGGTATTCCCAACCCATTTTGAATACCCGAAAATGTACTTTTAAGACCTATTTCATCTGCAAGGGTTTAAAAAACCCATACTCTCAGAAGTTTTAAACATAAGTTTTTAGGGAGAAAGCAAGGAAGAGCCTATGGATTAAGGGTACGGTCCAAGTTCTTGTTGAAGATTAGTACAATCTTCATCCCAGGTATGTAAAGGCTACCCAAAATATGGAAGTTGTTCTTCTATGTTCCCCAATGTATAGATTAAGTTTAAATTGGTAGTTGAGGGTCTTGAGTGGAAATTCTTGAAGAACTTCTTGAACATTACCTTTATTTCTTGAATATTATCATTAGTTATATATACTATCTCAAATTGATGATCATCCTACTTGTATTTACTGATTTTATGAGTTATTGTATGAGTGTTACCTAAATTGCATGTTCCTTTTGCTTGATACTGCCAGAGCGAACCTAGAGGTTTGGTCTAGAGCCTTGATCACATAATTGTATTTGTTGGTTGTGTCCGGGTCTTGAATTGAACTAATTGAAGGTTGATAATAATGAATTGAGAATCTAAAAAATGTTGAATGTAATCATAAAGAAATATTCCTAGCTCCTCAAGTTATTGAATGAATAATGAATTAATGTATTCATCTGAAAGGGGCTCAAAGATGACAAAGGATGGATATTGATATTTATGAGCATATTGAGTCTATAGGAGTAGTATCAAGTATCAAAATTGGTAAGAGTGAGTCCCGCTCACACTCATAACTGCGTAGCCAACATAGGTGAGGATTGATAGTGAGCAATGGATGTTCCCCTGTCCCCAAAAAGGACTTAATGTTATTTCTACTTTGGATCTAATAATGTATGCCTTCTACCTCAGCAAGGTACTGGACGGATGCCGCAACGACATCTCTTCATTATAACTAGCTCATAGGTGATGGTTGTAGGTCCGAGAAACTCCCATATAAGGTTCCCTCTTAATACTCTTATGTCAATGTTGAATTTGTGGGTTTTGATGAATGTTAATTGAAATGGTGTCTATTCTTTATTCGAGATGAGATGAATGCTAAATGAATTGATGTTTCTATGTAGCCTGCTTACCTCGCTTACTTTTAGCCTGTCTTATATATAGTACATTCCATGTACTAACACCCCTTTAGTGCTGCATCATTTCATGATACAAATTCTGTAGATAGAGGACTTCAGTAGCCTAATCATTGAGGTTCAGAACTCTTATTTCAGAGCGTGGTGAGTCCTCTCCTGCATTCGGAGGATGATTATGTCATTTGCTTTATTTAAGTATTTTTCTTTGATTGTGGTAACTATGGCCTGTCATGGTACCTTCTAAGAGCATAGCTATAGAAGCTTCAAAGACACAGACGATTAATTGTTGATTGTTGGGATTTTATGTTTCCCCCTTTCTTTCTATGGAAATACTTCTTTCGTACTTATTATGATAGGGATTGTGATAGCCCACTGACAGTCTGTTATTTCTTTATATATTCATGATTTGATTGAACAAATACAATAGGACTAGGTGGTCCACTTGGGGACTAACAATAGTCTCCAAGTGCCAGTTACGCCTAGGGTACCCTCCCGGGGCGTGACTGACTATATGATGACAAAGGACTTTCAAGTATGTATTGAATTCATGAAAAATTATCTATAATTTTACAAGTTACAAGTTGAGCCCTGTTTCATGGTTTTACCACTTATGAGCCACTCATATTAACGCAAGGGTTCATGTATGATTATAATCTACTCTCATGTTATCATGTTTAGCTTGCCTTAGTAAGTAATCCACACCTTGTTGAGGGGGTGTCATGCCTCGGTCACCTTGTCGAAGGGATATCATACCTCGGTCACCTTGTCACCTTTACGAGGGAGTGTCATGCCTCGAT
Source organism: Solanum sejunctum (assembly GCA_025642045.1). NCBI lineage: Eukaryota > Viridiplantae > Streptophyta > Magnoliopsida > Solanales > Solanaceae > Solanum > Solanum sejunctum. The sequence goes on from JAOTQJ010057243.1 coordinate 12,602, forward strand.
CACCTTGACGAGGGGTGGTCATGCCTCGGTCACCTTGCCAAGTGTCTGTCATGCCTCTGTCACTTAGTCGGGGGGTGCCATGCCTCGATAACCTTGTTGAGGGGGTGCCATGCCTTTCTCACCCTATCAAGGGGGTGTTATGCCTCAATTTCCAAGTAGTAACACACTCGATTTATGTCGGTTAAGGTCTCTTGCCATGCATATATTATGTGCTATGCAAGTTGTGTGATTTACAAGCATGTTTTATTTCAAGCATTGATCATACATGACATATTGAGATTATACTTATTCGTTGCTTATGATTATGCATTATGACTATAATAGCTTATGTCTTATTGCATTGCATCCTCTATCATTAGTATATTCAAACATATTAATGCATACACTATGCCTATATGATATTACCACATAGGAATTGAAACATCTTTTGATCATCCTCTACGTGGCTAGTTTAGTACTTTGGGAATAAACTTTGGTCAGTCCTCAAGTTCGAGGACACTATCCATGTTACTCTAGCTATTTTGAGATTTCTTTATGTTGAACACTAGTTACTATGAGGGTGAGGCCGAAAAGTGTCTTGACCCCTACTACATTTTAAGTTAAAGGTGTTGTTGGATATAATGATGTACTTATGCTTTGAGCTTGACTCTTTTATGCTTTTATGAATATCAAGACTTTCACTTAGTCCTTCCTCCCTTTTATTATACCATATGATCTTTATTTTTCTTCCGCGACCAAGGATATGTGAATGATATGCTAAGAGGCTTATTTCAAGTCTCTTCGAATTCCCCATTCGTCATTTTACGATTAGGGCCTAGGCTTGGGTTGTGACAAACTTGGTATCAGATCACTAGGTTGTTAATGCTCCTCAGAATCCAATACACCGCATCAATTAGAGTCCTATTCATGGTTGTGAAGCTCACTGAAATTATGAATTACAGGTTGTGAGGCATTTTATGAAATGTTTCAATTCTTCATAGTCTATATCATGCTTTAGATGTAAGATAAAGCTTCCCCACCTCAGCGAATTTTCTTTGCTATCATATCGCTACAAAAAGGAAGACTAAGGAGGGGTCGTGTATCCATAGGGCAACTGGCTTATCACGCTCCCCAAGCCCCTCAAGGAGAAAAGGCTACTCAGATCGAGTTTCGGCATGCCATCACAATATTAGCCTATGCTATGATCAACCAATTGAATCAAGGGGCCAAGCCCCTCATGCTCATACTCCGGCCTCAAGAGTGAGGGACTTCACTAGGTAGAACAATCTAGAGTTTCATGGGTCCAAGTTGGAGGAAGATCCCAAGAATTCATAGATGAAGTGTATAACATGCTATCCATCATGGGTGTAAATTCAGTGGAGAAGGTGAATTTAGTGACCTACCAACTAAAAAGTGTGGCTCAAATTTGGTTTGTGCAATGGAAGGTGGAGAG
>JAOTQJ010057294.1:0-14030 GCA_025642045.1 Solanum sejunctum
TATTGAGGTCAAGCCCTGCTAGAGGAGCAACCCCAACCCAAGGTCAGACCATAGGGGCTTTACCTGAACCTATAGTTGATCCAATTTATGAGCAGCAGGCTGAGGATCTAGTTTAACCTTCCGCAACCTTATAGGGTAGACTAGTATTAGAGGAGCTACTAACTCGATTATTGGCAAGGATGGAGGGTACCCCTTCTACTAGTAATCTTCCTAGTACTGCAGTTCCTACTACACCTATTAGTCCTTCACAACTAGATTAGGGACCTAGTATGGGATTCTAGACCCCAAATCCATTTTCTATGCCTTCTATTACACCTTCGAGATTTTTAGCCCTATCAATTTCTACTAGTGTTGCTATTTCCTGATAGAGTGTCAGGATTGACTATTTAATTCGGGTATTCTGGAGGCCCACAAGGTAGCTTATACATCTTATTAGTTCATAGGTATAGACAATGTGGTGGAGATCAGTTATGACCTGAAGACTGTTTGATGCTCCAACAATGAGTTAGGATCAATTTACTAAGATCTTTTTTGAGAGATCCGTACGCTATAGTCTTTGTGATAGACGTCATGATCAGTTTGATAGATTATAGCAGGGTTCTATGACTATGTCCAAATATGAAGCACAATTCCATGACTTGTCCCACTATGCCATGTCTAGTGTTCCCATGGAGTTTGAGCGAATTGGCTGATTTATAAAGGGGTTCATAAGCTATCTCTAGGAGGCCACCACCTCTCTTATGTTATCTACTATTTTCTTTCAGAGTATTATTGACCATACTAGGATGATAGAGGGCATCAGACATACACGATAGGGTGATAATAAGAGGTCCCGCTGTCAGGGTCAGTTTGGAAGTCATACACCTAGAGATAGAAATTCTCAAAGACAGGGCGCTTTGTGTTATCAGGGGAGACCAATTCATATAGCCATTCCTAGTGTAGATAGTACTAGTAGGCCTAGAGGTTGTTACATATGTGATAAGTTTATTCATAAGGCCCAGGATTACCTTAAGTATGCTCTTTCTTCTTTTCCACCAGGGCACAGGCAACTCGCTCTACACCAACTTCAATAACTAGAAGTGTTTCATAGAGTGCGAGGGGTGGTACTAGTGGTGCAAGGATTGGAGCTCGAGGTGGCACTCGTGGTAAAGCACAAGTCAACATTGAGCATTGAGTATGTTATGCTGTTTGAGGTCTAACTAAGGCACAAATATCTTATATTGTGATCACAAGTATTGTTCTAATTTTTCATCATGTTGCTTCAGTATTGTTTGGCCTTGGATCTACCTATTCATATGTATCAACTTCTTTTATTACTGATATTGACAGGTTATGTGAGCCTCTTGATGTGCCTATTCGTGTTTCAACTCTAGTAGGTGAATCCTTAGTGGTGGATAAGGTGTATTGCGAACGTATAGTGGTAATCTCAAGTAGGAAGACCCAGGCTAATTTGATCCTCCTAGACATGATAGACTTTGATGTTATTTTAGGAATGGATAGGTTCCTCTTATCAAGCAATCCTTGATTGTTATGCTAAGACTATAACCCTAGCATACTCGGGTTTATCTAAGTTAGTATGGACAAGTGCTCCTAGCTCTTATCCTAAGGGGGTGATTTCTTATGTTGATGCTCGATACATGATGGAGAATGGATGTTTGTCTTATTTGGCTCATATACGTGATATTTCTATGAAGTCATCTTTTATAGAGACCACGAGGGTAGTTAGGGAGTTCATGGATGTGTTTCCTACTAATTGTTCGACTATTTCCCTAGGCCATGATATTGATTTTGCCATTAATTTGTAATTGAGTACTAAGCCTATATTCATTTCCCCTTATTAGATGGCTCCTACAAAGTTAAAGGAGTTGAAGGAGCAATTAGAAGATCTGTTAAAGAAGGAGTTCATTCATCCTAGTATATCTCCTTGGGGTGCGTCGGTGTTGTTCCTAAAGAAAAAGGATGGTACTATAAGAATGTGTATTGATTACCATCAATTGAACAAAGTGACCATCAAGGATATCTATCACTTGCCACGTATTGATCATCTATTTGACTAGTTACAAGGTGCTTCAGTATTCTCTACGATTGATTTGAGATCTGGGTATCACCAGTTAAGAGTTCAGGAGTTAGCCATTCCGAAGACTGCTTTTAGGACTCAGTGTGTGCACTATAAGTTTGTAGTTATGTCATTTGGGTTTACTAATGTGCCAGCTGCTTTTATAGAATTGACGAACTTAGTGTTTATACCATATTTGGACTTATTTATGATTTTATTCATCGATGAAATCCTAGTATACTCTAAGAGTGATGGTGACAATGTTTATCACTTACGAACCATGCTCCAAATATTATGTGAAGAGAAACTTTATGCTAAGTTCTCTAAGTGTGAATTTTGTCTTGAGTCTGTAGCTTTCTTAGGTCATATGGTGACTAAGGATGGCATTATGTTTGACTTATTCAAGGATTCTCCTCTACTGTAACCCTTATGACCAGGCTTACCCAGAAGGAACTAATATGGACTGATGCATGTGAGGCAATCTTTCAAAATCTTATGAAAATATTGACATCAGCTCCTATCCTAGCCTTACCTGAAGAGAGCGTGTCCTTCGTGGTCTATTGTAATGTTTCTGGTGTAGAATTAGGTGGAGTGTTGATGCAAAAGGGGAGAGTTATATCCTATGCTTCATGACAACTCAAGCTTCATTAGAGAAACTACCCTACCCATGATCTTGAGTTGGCTGTAGTAGTACTCTTACTGAAATTGTGGCGGCACTACCTTTATAGAGTGCATTGTGAGATCTACACTAATCATTATAGTCTTAAGTATATTTTTTCTCAGCCTAATCTGAACATGAGATAGTGTAGGTGGTTGAAGTTGTTACAAAATTATGACATCTCTATTCTTTATCACCCTGGCAAGGATAACATAGTGGCTGATGCTTTAAGCTTGAAAGATTCTAGCATGGGTAGTTTGGTATTTCTTAGGGTAGAGAAAAGGCCTTTAGCTCTGGAGGTTCAGGTTTTGGCTAGGAAATTGGTCAGACTTGACATCTTCCCACCTCATAATGTGTCAACCTTCATTGAGGTTAGCTCTACGGTAATGGATTAAATTGGTGCTCACCAGTTTGATGATGATAAATTATGTGTGATTTGGGACAAAGTGTTGAGAGATGAAGCTAAGTCAGCTTCTCTTGATTCCGAGGGAGTGTTATGGATTAATGGGTGCATTTGCATGCCTAAGGTAGCTAATTGAGTTCAGTTGATCTTGGAAGAGGCTCATTATGCTCAACATTTCATTCACCCAGGAGTGGCAAAAATATTTCATGACCTGAAGCAACATTATTGGTGGTGTGGGATGAAAAATGACATTTAGAATTTGTGGCTAAGTGTTTGAATTGCCAATAGGTAAAGTTTGAGCATCAAAAGCCAGTAGGTTCGATGTAGAAGATGCTCATTACAAAATGGAAGTGGAAGTGTATTACCATGAATTTTGTGACTGGATTACACATGACATTGTCTAAGTTTGACTTAGTTTGGGTGATTGTAGATAGGTTAACCAAATAAGCTCACTTTATCGTAGTAAAGACTAGCCATAGCGCAGAATAACTAGCTAGAATCTATATACGTGCCATTGTTAGATTTCATGGGGTGCCTATATCTATTGTGTCAGATCAAGGTTTGGTGTTCACCTCTCATTTTTAGAAGGCATTGTATCATAGTTCAGGTACTCGGCTATATATGAGCTCAATATTTCATCCCCAGACCGGTGGCCAGTCTAAGCAGACGATTCAAGTGTTAGAGGACATGTTTAGGGCCTGTGTAATTGATTTTGTTGCTCGATGGGATCAACACTTTCCTTTAGTAGAATTTGCTTATAATAACAGTTATCATTGTAGCATTAAGATTGCACTATTTAAGGCATTGTACGGGCATAGGTGCCAATCACCTATTGGATGGTTTGACTGAGTCGTTGTTGATACATTACACACTAATTTGCTCAGAGATGCTATGGAGCAGGTATGCCTTCTCTAGAGTTGATTATTGGCAGCCCAAAGTTGGCAGAAGAGCTATGCTGATAGAAGAGTTTGTCCTTTGGAATTTATAGTAGGCGATCATGTAGGGTTGATGATATCACACATGAAGGGGATGATGAGTTTCGAGAAGAAACGCAAGCTTAGCCCGAGGTTTATCAGCCCATTTGAGATTCTCAAGAGAGTAGGTGAGGTGGCTTATGAGTTGGCTTTGCTACCTAGATTGTCAACTGTCCATCCAATATTTTATATCTCCATGCTTCGAAAATACATACAGAACAAATCCTATGTTATTTCTTATAATGACATAGAGTTGGGTTGGAATTTGACTAGTAAGGATGAGCCAATAGTCATTCTAGATAGATAGGATCATAGACATAGAACTAAGGAGATCCTTTCTGTTTTAGTTCAGTGCAACATCGACGTATTGAGGAGGCAACTTAGTAGACAAGTCCGACATGTATGCCAAATATACTCATCGTTTCAAAACTTCAGGTATTTTCTTTCAGCTTATGTTTGAGGATGAACATGATTTTTTTAGTGGTGGATAATGTAATGACCCATTAGGTCATTTAGATGACTTCTTATTTTATCAAATATCCTCCTCATAAAATCTAAATGGATGTCATTGGACTCCTTGTGATGTGTATATTTTATTCTTGGGAGAGGATTATTTTTTTGGAAAATATTTTAAATTTGTAGAGAATCATATTCTATCCGTAACTTTTTAAAATTGTTGTTCCATTTTTTTAAAATTGTTGTATTTTTAATATTATCACTCTTTTTGCTCCACTAAGGAGCCAATGGATGACAATATCCAATCTATATGATTCTTTATGATTGGCCGATCATTTGCATTAGTGGGCTGGGCACTTGCTCATAGTTCTCAATTATGAGCCAAAAAATGCAAACAATGCCTCTATATAATTGCTGCCTTTGCTCATTTTAGCAAAGAGTAGAAAAAATAAAGAAAATTGGGTAGAGCATAGACAGAGGAAAATTCGTGAATAACAACTATATAAAAACCAATTGTGCAGTTCCAGCATTGAGGTTGGTTTGTCTATCCTTCTTTGAGATTGAGACTGAGTTATAGAATATTTGTATGTTATAATTTATAGAATGAGATCGTATCATGCGTTAAAAAATTTTCTTATAATATCTATATGAAAAACATTTAATTATATAGGCGGTTATTTTTTAAAGCATGAAAATTCTAGACTAATTATTAAATTATTAATTAGCTTTAATTATGAAAGAATTATTTTGTAGCTTGTTAGTAAAAGTAAGGGATCCTAAAATAAAATAAGGTACACAAATCAATTGTGATAACTTTTAGTTTCTGAATCTCAAAAATTGAAGAGACAAGTAAGCAAGAACTCGGAAGAACTAATAAGTGCAAACATTACAACAACACAAGAAGTGAGAGAAAGAAGGAAGAAATGAAGGCATAAAAAGATAAAAAGGAACTTGCCAAATAAATTTGAATACCACTCAATGAGAGAATTGGTATGGAAAATTGAACTATGTAATACTAATATTGTGGATAGAGGGAAATAAACGTGGTTTGAACAAATGAAAGGTATAGTACGTGTGTCTTCATAGTAATAAACAAAACCCACCAATTATGTAGTATGAGTCATGCAACATTTTGAACAAATTACAATTGCAGTGTACGTCCTTGTTATTGGTTTATATATATTAGAAATTATTAATATTATATTCACTTTAATCCATTAAGCTGCTTGCTTAAATTTCCTTCTCTAATGTCTTATTTGTGATTCATTTTGGCTCCAAATCTCTTCATTTTTCTATTAATTTAATCCTACAAGCTAATCGTACTATCTAGCCCAATTCACAATATTTATATTTAGGTAGGATAAATAAAAGTATTAAATATTATGTAAATGATGATCGAAAGTATGTACTTTTAGCATAACATTGGACACAATATTCAAAATCATGACTAAATTGAAAAATGATAATTTTTAAAATGTGTCGGAGAATTTTAAAGAGAACAATATCCCCAAATGTATGAAAGTGGGTGAATATATAATTGCTAACTTGGAGAACATTGATAATTATTGTATTTATTGAGAGAAATGTTGCTTCCATAATTGCGCCTTGATTGCATGCATCCTTATATTATGTGTCATGATATTTTAGAAAGTCGTGAATGGTGACTCGTATCATGCGTCTCTGACTACAAGCACGTAGGTGGCAAGGTAGTTGCTACATTGAGATTCGTATCATGTGTACTTGACCATGAGCACTTAGGTGGTAAGAAGTTGATACATTGAGATTACTATCATGAGTCCTTGACCACGAGCACTTAGGTGGCAAGGTAGTTGATACATTAAGATTTGTACCATGAGTCCTTAAACATGAGCACTTAGGTGGAAATATATTTGATACTTTGTGATTATTATCATGAGTCCTTGACCACAAGCACCTAGTGGCAAGGTATTAAATACATTAAGATTCATATCATGAGTCCTTCACCATGAGCACTTATGTGTCAAGGTAGTTGACATATTGAGATTATTATCATGAGTCCTTGACCATGAGTTAGGTGGCAAGGTTGTTGATATATTAAGATGATATACGACAGGTAGTTTGATAGTTTTAATTCCACCTTGCATTACATCGCATATCATACCATTATATTACTTATGATTATTTTTTATTGACTTAATTGATATAATATATTTATCTAATTCACGTCGCTCTATATAAATTGGCGGCTAATGTACAATCAAAATACAACGCATTTGATGCCTGAAACAAGGGATTTTGTGAGTTCTTAAAGCGACTTTTTAGTGTTTTGATGAGTTTTTGTGTTAATTTTCTAGAAAAGTAAGGTTGGAATGATTTTGAAGAAAAGTTATAGATTTTGCTAAGGCATAGGCCTTACTAGCCTACCTACGAGTCGTAGCTGACCCTATGAGTCGTAGGGTAGTATTGTAGCAAGAATCAGAGACCAAAATTTAGAAATCTGCTAAGTGGATTTCACCCTTATGAGGTCATCATACGAGTCGTAAGTCATAATACAACTCATATAGGTAGACTCGTAGCAAGAATCAGAGAGCCAAGATGTTGGACCAAAAACTACAGACCAAGACTACGAGATCAACGTATGAGTCATAGCTCAAGAAATGACTCATACCTATTGGTCGTACCAGTTTAGTCCAAGATGGCAAGAACCAAATACGAGACCCTGACTATGACTTGTGGGTCGTCCTATGAGTCATCCCTCCGTAACTTATCAGCTGCCAGTTGTCTTTTCTGTGTAAACTCTAGGGTTGTTTTATAAATACTATATATAGTTTATGTTAGTTTTTTAGAAGGAGGTTCGACTAGTAGACTATTGAAAGATATATTTTGAAGCTTTTCTTAGTTTGCTAGAGTAGTTTATTATTCTCTCTTCGAAAACCGATTTTTGGAGGACTGCAACCTTGCCTTGTACTCATTGTTGATCAATCAAGCTTGTAGGTTTGCAATTTCTGGTGCCTATTTTCTCATTATTATTGGTAAAGCTCTCAACTACGTCTATTATTTGCATTCTTGTGTATTTTGCCTTAGCCATGAGTAGTTAAGTACCCACAACTTGGGGCGTGGGAAGCATGGGTAGTTGACCTTGAGATGACTTACGTTTCTTGTATTTCGATGATTGGAATTTTGCATGTATTATCTATTTTTCTTCATTATTATTGTAGTTTGGTGGTGTCCAACACCAAAGTCCGACTACTATCACGATCCCGACCAAGGTAGTGACTAGCAAAAAAAGGGAAGTAGGTAACAAAATTTGATTGATGTATTCTCATCTAATAAATTGAGCCTGACCCAGGGGAGGTTGACTTGGACAATAGATAACGGTTAGCTGGCACGCCATGGTTGCCGACCAAGTGCTATGGTGAAATTCGACCTTTACCTTCACCAATTGTAGTTATGGTGTCTAGGGTAATCAAGTCAATGAACCATGGGGAACACAATTCCCAAGTTATTCCTAAAATTGAGTGTTTCCTCACATTATAATTAGTGTTGGTTTTATTTTATTTTTGAAATACAAGTGCCCCCCTAATTTAGAGATTGTAGTCATAAATACTAGAAATGATTAGTGGTGAAATCTTGTAATCAAGCCTTGTATTCCCTGTGGATTCGATCCTAACCTTGGTTAGGTTAATTGTTGACAACAATCGCTTTCTTATTAGAGTATGAACATCATCATAAATTATGGTGTCGTTGCAGAGGAATATGGCTAGGTTTTGATTTGATTTCACTATTAGTTAGTTTTAGTGTTGATTGCTAGAGTCTCTTATACTTTACTATTATTTTTGTTTTGTTGTTTGATTTTATTTGTAGGGTATACTAGGTTGTATGTCTAACATAAGGTGCCAAGGTAATCCCTTATCTTCACTCAATTTGGAGATACATAGACTACCAAGAAGAATGGCTCAAGTGAATAAAGATATAAAGGTTGAGGAGTATATGAATAAATGAGGATATGGGAAGAGAGGAGAATCCACCACAAAGGGGTAACAGGCCACAACTCAGGGATTTCAATGAAAATGCTTGTGGATGGAATCTATATAGATTGAACCTTATGGCTATAGATGTTACTTGTGCTATAGTACTACCTCTATTACCGACAAATACTAAGTTCATGGTATCGAGTGGATTGCTCTAAATGCTCAAAAACTATGAATTATTCACAGGTATACATTCTAAGGATGCTCACCGTCATCTTCAAAAGGTTATGTTTGTTTGCAAGAGTGTCATGGGAATACAAAACCTTTCTTTGATATTGTAGGTTTGAGAGTGTTTCCACTATCATTGACTGGTAATGCAACTATATGGTTGTCTAAGCTTTCTCCTGGTACTATCACAAGTTGGGCTGAACTTCAGAGAGTATTCCTTGAAAGATATTTCCCAAGATCTAAGAAGTTGAAACTCAAGGACCAAATCAACAACTTTGAGCAATTGTTGGGTGATTCCATTAGCACAACAAGGGAGAGGTTTACTAAATGCTTAAGGATGGTCCCTGATCACAGGATTGTTGATGATGCCTTGGTTGAAATCTTCTATTGAGCACTTAACGCGAATAGTCAAACTTGCGCCGACAAGATATGGGAGGCATGTTCCTAGACTAACCTTTTGCAATGATAGCCGCAAGTATGGAGAAAATGGTTAAAACAAATCGAGAATGGGGACAATGAGAGCAAGGTGTGGTGAATCCTCTTGTGTGGTTAAGACAAATAATGATCAAGAAAAGGTAAATAAAGAGATCATGGAGCAACTTGCTTAACTTTGCACATGTATGGACTTGGTTTTAAAGAAAAATCACACAAGTGTCAAGGAAGTCACGCACCAACCTCTAAAGGTCCCTACCTGTGATGATCCATTCTTTGGATTATTGGAGGCATGTTCTATAAGCAACCAAGAAACGAGTTTCCGGAACAACCCCCAAGGGTCCAATTTGGATTATTGGAGGCAAGGTTTTAGGAATCAATGTCGAAACTTCACCCGTGATGGGATGTATACAAATAGTCGGGGTAGATGATATGAGAGAGAGAGAGTGCCAGATGCAAAATGTGGTAGAAGAGAGGGCTACAAGAATGGTACTTATGTACCACCACACAATCATGATGCCTGATCAAGCAACTCAAATATTGAAGAAATGTTTGAAAAATTGTGGAAGCGAGCAACCCATCAAGATGAGATTTTAAAGGGAATGAAAGTGGATATTTCAAGTATTAACCAAAAAATTGAGTCTCACTCCGTGGAGACCAAGCAACTAGAGTAACAATTCAGACAAGTTTCTTCACAATTGAATCAGTATCAAAAGGGTACCCTACCAAGAAATATAGTTCAAAACCCAAAGAATGAAGGGCATTGCATGGTAGTGATGACTTGGAGTAGCAAAAATGCTATGACCCCCCTATGCAAAAGGTGGAAAATGGGAATCACAAGAAGAAAATGAATAAGGGAACCCAGGCATACAATACAAAAGAACAACCCAAGAAGTATAAAACCTTCTGAGACCCCATTCCCCTTTTCCTCAAAGGCTTGGGAAGAGAAAGGAGGAATGTACATTTGAATATTTCTTAGCAATGATTAGGAAGTTATTAATTGATATCCTGTGAGTAGAAGCACTTGATAGGATGCCGGGACACACCAAATAGATGAAAGACCGGGTCAAGAAGAAATTAAAAGTAAGCCAAGACCTCTCAAAAAATATTCAATGTTGTAGTGCCATCACCACAAAGTTGTTAGTGCAAAAGTGTGAAGACTCGGGTGCATTCACCATACCATGCACTGTAGGAGGCAGATAGAACAATTAAGAAGCATGTGGGGATCGTGTATGATGTGTTGGTAAAGGTAGACAAATTTATATTTCCCACAGATTTTGTTATACTTGACTGTGAGGTTGATTTTGCAGTTCCAATCATTTTGGGGATACCTTTCTTAGCTACAAGCCGAGCATTAGTATATATGGAGAAGACTCTACTCACTTTCAGGTTTGGTGAAGAAGCAGTGATATTTCAAGTGGATCAGCATGATAGAAAGAGTTCTGAGTTTCAATTCATCTTAATGATCTCAATAGATGATGATGATAAAGTAGAAATCCCGATAGAGTTGAGACTTGGGATTTATCCTTTGGCAGCCGCGTTAATGAACTTCAATGATAATAGCATTCCTGATTATGATAAAACAATAAATACTCTGGGGGTGTCATTTGGGCCGAGGTGACAAGCAAGGTTGGACTTGGGCTTGTCCAAAAAGGAGATGCCACCCGCAAAGCCCTCTAGAGAAGTTCCATCAGAGTTAGAGTAAAAGGCACTACCGTCACACCTGATATCTTCATACTTGGGAGAGAATAACACATTAGCTATCATTATTGTAGTAGATTTGAGTGAAGCCCAAACAGGAGCCCTAGTTTAAGTTCTCAAGTAGTATAAGAGAGCTATTGGATGGACACTTGCAGACATCCTTGACATACCTCCTCGGATATGCACTCATAAGATACAACTAGTCAAGGATTTCAAATCGAGTACCAAGCATCAAAGGTGGTTGAATCCCCTAATGCAAGAGTAGTGAGGAAAGAAATCATAAAGTGATTAGATGCAGGAGTAATCTACCCAAATGCTAACAGTGAGTGGGTAAGTCCAATATAGTGTGTTTTGAAAAAGGAAGGTATCACAGTGGTGCCTAATATAAAGAATGAGTTAATCCCTATGGGACCAGTCACTAGATGGAGAAGAAGGCTGACCATAGCGCCTATTATTGTCACTCTAAATTGGTCACAACCATTTGAATAGATGTGTGATACAAGTTGGGTTTCACTTAGTATGGTGTTTGGGAAACAAAGAGAGAGTGTTCTACATCCGATCTATTATGCCAGCAAAGTACTGGGTGTGGCCTAGAAGAATTACATTGTGACCAAACAAGAATTGCTTGCATTGGTGTTTGCTTCTAAAACATTCTGTTCATACTAGTTGGTAGCTAAATTGATTGTACATACAGACCATGTGACACTCAAATATCTGATGACAAAGAAAGATACAAAGCCAAGATTGATTAGAGGGGTACTTCTCTTGCAGGAATTCAATTTTGACATGATTGATAGAAAAGGTTCAGAAAATTAGGTGGCCTGATCACCTTTCTAGGTTGGAAGATGAGACTATGATGAAGTTTGGTAATGGGCTGGACATAAATGACTCATTCCACATGAAAGAGTTCTGGTAGCATCACATGATCTTATACGTTAGTTTGCAGATAATGCTAACTATTTGGTGAGTGATATAGTGCCCCCCGATTTAAACACCCATTGAAAGTTTATGCATGATGTAAAGAAATTATTTTGGGATGAGCCATATTTGTTTCGCATTTATATGGATGGGATCATCTGTAGATGTGTTTCGGAGGTATAGATGATGAGCATTCTTAAAGTATATCACTCTTCAATGGTGGGTGGTCATCATAGTGGAGTTCAAACTACTTATAAAGTGTTGCAATGTGGTTACTATTAGCCCTCAATACATCAAGAGGCCCATGATTATTTTAAATCTTATGACCGCTGTGAAAGAGAGGGTGGAGTTTCACAAAGGCACGAACTTCCTCTAAATCCTATTTTGGTTATAGAACTATTCAATATTTGGGGCATTGATTTTATGGTACCTTTTATCAACTCTCATGGTAATAAATCCATCATGGTTGCAGTCGATTATGTCTCCAAGTCGGTGGAGGCCATAGCTTTACTAAACAATGAGGGTAAGAGTGTTACTGGATTTCTCCAAAAGAATATTTTTTCTAGGTTTGGTATGCCATGAGATATTATCAATGATGGAGGCTCTTATTTTTCCAACTGGTTCTTCAAATCTCTCCTTGAAAAATATGGTGTGAAGCACCGAGTGGCTCGTACCATCACAAAACTAGTCAAAAAGTGGAATTATAGAATAGGGAAATAAAGAAAATATTATCCAAAATGGTAAATGTGAATCGCACTGATTGGTCAAGGAAATTAGATGATGGTTTTTAGGCATACCAGATAGCTTTCAAGACTCCTATTGGAATCTCCCTTATCAATTGGTGTTTGGGAAGGCCTGTCACTTGCCGAGTGAACTTGAGCACAAAGAACTATGGGCATTGAAATAGCTGTATCTGGATTGGCATAAAGCTGCAACTTCTTGGTTGATGTAGTTAAATGAGCTCGATGAGTTTAGATTGCGTCCATCTGAGAGCTCTACCTTGTACAAATAACAAATGAAAGTTCAGCATGATGGCAAAATTGAAGATCACCAATTTTCTGAGGAAAACATGGTGCTACTCCACAACTCTAGGTTGACATGGTTTCCTGGAAAACTCAGATCTAAGTGGTGGGGTCCTTCAGAGTAATACATGTCTTTAGTTATGGAGCCATTAAGCTAGAAAGCAGGGATGGCAAAACTTTCAAAGTCAATGGACAAAGGGTCAAACGATATATGGGTGACATGGAAGAAATCAAAATAGTGGAAGATTGAGACCTTGAAGAGGCATGAATACAAAAGATTCTTGTCGTGCCGCGATGATAAATCAGACACTTTCTGGGAGGCCACTCAAGGTAGGCTCCTTGTACCTTTTCTTTGTACTTTTACTTTGAGGACAAAGTGTCACATTTTGGTGGGGTCATGGAAGTTATGGATTAAGGTGAAGTTTGAGTTGCCTCAAGTCCATAACTTCCCTTATTTTTGATCCCAAGATTTTCTTATAGTGCTTATTTTTCCTTGTGGACATTTACTTTTATATTGAACCGTCATGTTAAGTAGTGTAGATAATGGATAAATTCATAGTAGTGTTATCTATTGACATATACATAATTTTTAGATGATTTTTAATGTTTTGATGAAAAATTGGTCACCTTAAAAAATTTTAAGGTTGTGATTATTGATGTCTTCATACATTTTTGAGTATCTAGCAACGTTTATTCTGATAGTGGGAAGGTAAGGTTAGACAGAAAGCATGACCTCTGAGTCTATACTTCATTGTGGATGCAATTGTCATGTGTGCTATGAGCTTATTTTGCTGCATTCATGCATCTTGTACGGACCCAAAACTTTCCTTGTTACTCTAAAGTTGGTTTGGTGATGTGGTGGATATGGAAAGGATCTTAGGCCTTTGTTCCTTAAGTGAAAACACTTTTGGCCTAAATGACCCAGCAGGTGAGTGAGTGAATCCCTTGTTCTAAACTTTTGAGCTTATTATGCACTTATTCTTTTTAGATACCTTGCTAGCTTAACCTAGTTTGATGAAATGCCTTGATATAAGCCCTGCTCTATCCTTGAACATGTGAACCTTGATTGAGTCCTAAGGCCTAAGTTGAGGGTTACTCCAATTAGTGGCCCTAGTTTAAAGCATAGATATTGTGTACTTCCCCTGAGGCTAAAGCATAAGTTGAGGGTGCCCCTTATTGTGGTAAAGTAATAATAATGAGGTGTTAGTTAGGAAATCAAGAAAGAAATGATA
>JAOTQJ010057343.1:0-14028 GCA_025642045.1 Solanum sejunctum
ATATGTTTCTATATTTTATAAATTTATTGTCCAATGTGTATCGTTCAGTACTTTTGTCTAGAGGTCTGTGGATACTTTTGGGTTACGGGTGTATTGTATGATTTTGGATACTGGATCAGGCGGCGGGACCGCATTATGTATTTATACGAGTGTCATGTTTATTAGGCGGTAGGATCGCAGCGGTGACCTTGTCGGCCCGCTTTTATTTATATATATATGTGTGTGGATATGTTTCTGTATGTTCTGGGAGCTGCTGCAGGTGTGGTTAGTCACTAAAACAAAGAAAACTCTGCCAGAATTTCGGTACAATTTCAGACTAGGTTATAAAGGAATTTGGTTTAGTACGGGTTTGCGTGCCCCTATCGGGCACTGGTCACAACCCCCGGGGTGGGGCTGACAAAAATAGTGAGGCTGAAGTGATGATATGTTTTAACACAAAATAAATACGAAATTAGTAAAAGAAATGGTAAACAACTTCCACAGTCAGAAAAATAATTAACATATAAAAATTAGCATCTAAATAAATAAAAGCATTAGCAATAAATTGACAATAATCATAAATTTTTTTTAACCCAAATCATGATAATAGTATAGCACCATACATAATACACAATAATAAAATAGTAGAAACAAAAACAGTAGCAAAAAATAAGGAAAACTGGTGGAATGAGAACTGAAAAAAGAACAAAATATGGAGAAGAAAAATGGATAGTCAAGATATTACCAGATTTGAGAAATGGTTGACAAAGTTACTGATTTAGAGGGAGAGTCTTTTGAGCTCGTTTATGGTTAATGGCTTATTTTTCGCCGGAGCTTTCTCGGCAACGGTGATCTTCTTATCCGCCACCGGCTTCTTCAACTCCTTTGGTGTCATTTATTTTTATTGTTGTTGTTGCATTTCTACTGAAACAGGGGTCGTTGGAGGTGGAACCTTGAGGTGAGCAGTCATGGACGGGTTGAGGTTTTTGGTGTTGAAATAGGGTCGAAAGAAAGGTGTCTTTAATTGAAATAATGTAGTTGAACAGTGAGGTTTTGGTCAAGGAAGAAAGAGGGTTGTTTCTAGGTGGTTTTGTGACTGAGTCTGGGTCGTTTGGTGGCTGTTTATGTGGGTTGTTGTTGTGCTTTTGGAGGGTTGTTCAGGTGACGTTTACAGATGTGTTTCACCAGGGTTTTTCGGCGAAGGAGGTGGCGACCAGTGTGGTTGGGCGAGGGAGGTGGACTGGCAGTTCAAATGGGGTTTTGGGTTGGAATTTTTGTGGTTGTTTGAGAGGGGTTTTGGGTCGGGAAATGGGGATTTGATTTGTGTAGTCGGGGATTTATGGTGGCGGTTTCAGGCGTTGGTTCTTTGGCAGCTGTCGGTTGGGGAGTTGATGGCTGAAAATGGGATCGCCGGTGGATTGTTGTCGGATTCCGACGAGGGGCGCCGAAAAAATAAAAAGAAAGAAGAGAACAATATATATTTTTTAAGGATTTTCTAAATTGGGAATATACTCTACACAATTATGGTGATAAAGATTATATACACCTCAAAACTTAAACCTAATGGACTAAAAAGATATGAGCTCAAATTGTGGGCTAAAAACATACGCGTATAATTATATCTGAACAAGAAAAAAGAATTATTACATTGCGTTTAAAATTTAAAATTAAACTAACTAAAAGTCTAATATTATAAAAATAAAAGTAATTATCAAAAATCAATCTAAAATCGCCCAAAAAGTATTTTAAGCTAATTAAAATATCAACATAAAAAGTAAAAATTTTTTTGAAGTATTGGGCTAAAATTTGGTGTCAACAAGTGACACATATGAAATTAAAATGTCAAGCTTGTTATATAATTTTAAAATATTTGCAATTGTTAATTATCGTGATTTATATTATCTTGTTGCATTAACTAAATTTTTTATTTTTTTAAAAAAAATTAAATTATTAATTATTATAATTTATATTAATTTTATAATTGAATTCTTAAGCTATTAATTATTGTTATTTATATCAAAATTTGACAAAATTTTCAAATATATAATGTACTTTTAAGAATTATGTATCTATAGCATCTTATTAGATAGCAAAAATATTTTAAAATATTAGTTATTATAATTTATAAACAATTGTGTAATTTTTAAATATATAATAAAATAATAATAAATTTTTTAAAAAATAAATTTTCCATAACGTGAACAAACTTGAAGAAAAGTTTTGAGGAATAAATAAACAAGAAGAAATGGAATTGCTATAAAAGAAAGTGGTGGGGTTTCTATTTCTTATATTACTTAACAGAAAGTTGAAATAAATGGCCAAAAAGAAAACAATAAACAGTAAAATAGAGGCACAAATTTGATCCCACACACATAGGAATTGTGCACATTTTGGCTGAAACAACCTAAATAAAAAAAAAACATTGAATTTTTTGTCAAAACGATAACAAAGTACAAACACAAAAAAATTGAAGTACAACATTGTTAAGAATAGAATTATATTGTAAATATCTAAACAAATCCTCAATAAAATGTTAATGGCTAGAAGCACATACGTTGTCAAACACAAAAAAATTAAAGTACAACATTGTTAAGAATAGAATTATATTGTAAATATCTAAACAGATCCTCAATAAAATGTTAATGGCTAGGAGCACATATGTTGTCAAACAACTATGTGCTTCTAGCAATTATGTATTATAGAAAAGAAATATCTTTGGTTCTACAATATAAGGTTTCTCTTATATAATAAGAGAGAGATAAGTGTTGAAGTAGGCAACTCTTTGTTGACGTGTTTTTTTCAATTGTTTGCTTTTTTTTTTATTATGTAGGGCATATAAAAATATTTTAGAGATTTTTTAATTAATTTTTTTAAAATAACTGCTTAGTAATTTTATAATATTACCCTTAACAATTAATTTTCACATTTGCAAGGCTCATAAAATTATTTCGAGGTTTTGTTAATTTGGTCTAATTTAAATCATATGCTTAGTGACTTCTTTATTATATGGGCCTATAAAAATATTTCGAAAATTTTTTAATTTAATCTTTTTAAGGCACTTGCTTAGTGATTTTATAATATTATCCCTAACAACTAATTTTCACAGTTAAAGGGATCATAAAAATATTTTGGAATTTTTTTAATCAAATCTATTTAAGGCAGTAGCTTGGTGATTTTACGACATTTCCCCTAATGAATAATTTTTCTAGCTTTAGTAAGATGATTTAATAACGTTTAATTATATCATTAAAAATAATTTTATAAATAACTATTGCGCTCGTCCATCATACATATAATAAGAGAGAGCTAGTACTGAAGCTGACAGCTCTCCGTCAACATGTCTGCTTCTTCTTCTTTATTATGTGGGGCACATAAAAATATTTTGAGAATTCTTTTAATTTAATCTATTTAATGTAGATGCTTATTGATCTTACAATATTACCTCTAACAACTAATTTTCACAGTTGCAAGGCCAATAAAAATATTTTGAGAATTTTTTAATTTGGTCTAATTAAAGCAACTGCTTAGTTACTAATATGGGCCTATAAAAATAT
The DNA here is from genome assembly GCA_025642045.1 of Solanum sejunctum. NCBI lineage: Eukaryota > Viridiplantae > Streptophyta > Magnoliopsida > Solanales > Solanaceae > Solanum > Solanum sejunctum. The sequence goes on from JAOTQJ010057343.1 coordinate 3,534, forward strand.
TTTTGAATTTTTTTAATTTAATCTTTTTAAGATCGTTGCTTATTGATTTTACCATATTATCCCTAACAAGTAACAATTAATTTTCACAGCTGAAGGACCCATAAAAATATCTCACAGATTTTTTTAATCAAATCTATTTAAGACTATTGCTTAATAATTTTATGATATTACCCTTAATAAATAATTTTTTTAACTTTAATAAAATAATTTAATAATATTTAATTATATCATTAGTAACTTTATAAATAACTATTGCCCTGCATGACACCAATACTCACAACTAGTTACTTCCTTATATAGAAAGGACAATTGAGCTACTGATTTACCCTAGGTTAGGGGCATTTTGGGGTTTTCCTTTATTTTTGGCGTAGTTGTTCTTGTACACTAAGTCTTTCCAGGTTGTACCCTTTTTTATAGTCAAAAAACCTTTGGCTTGACCAGCTGGTTTAAGGTCATATTTGTCATTTAGCATTTCTTTTTCCTGTTTTTGTCTTTTGTACTCTGTGAATAAAGGTTGAACTGATCTCATTTAACTCATTTAATGGCCTCGCTATTGTTGCTTATTTCACACTACTGTGGTTAGAAGCAAAATTTTCAAGAATACTCTCTTCTCCATAAACGATTGCTCTTTCCCACCCAGTTTATGTACAGGTAAGTTTTCCCTCAGCTTTTTCTTTTTTCATTTAGTCTTTTCTATCTAAGCACTGTTACTTAGATTTTAGTTTGTGTTAATTCTAAGTTAATTGATTATATATTGTTAAGCTTTCGTGCTGCGTGGTCCCTTTTTGTGACGATTTAATGTTAAATTTCATCTGTTCTAGCTCTTTCAAGGTAAGTAACTATGAATTTTGAGTTTGTTATTTTAAATATAACATTCGAATTTGCATAAGAGGTGCTTGTGAAATTACCCAAAAGAAAGTACTATTATTTCTGGATTACTGTCCATCCTGCTTAGTTTGCGAAGCTGGAGTTTACTTCACTACTTCAAGAATAATGTAGGTTTCAATGAAACAGAGGAAATAATGTAGAACTTAACTATGTCAACTTTATATGGTTTTGGTTTAGTGGTAACAACTCTTTGTGAATACACATATTTCTAGCTCTAATTTGATTTCACTCTCTGCGGTTTCTCCCATGCAAAATCTTTTGTATAACTCGAGAACTTGCACATGTTGCAATAAATGTCATATTCATCCATCACGGATGGTGTTTCCATGATTTCGAGTAGTTTCAACATCAATAAATTATGCTGAACAAGGTCTTTTTTGAAAATTAGCTCGAACTCCTTTCTAAATTCGCAAATGAATATTGGCAACTTCATCTTCTAATCGTGATTTGCTGATGTGGAAGTCGCAGTGAGGAGATCTCCTATAAAATTTCACGATAAAGAGGGAGTTATTATTGGGCGTATATTGACATAATTAATGAATTTAGATGGTCTGAATGAAGTGTTATTGATTCTTGATGCAGCCTTCGCGGCAAATTTAAATAGAAATGAGGAGATCAACATGCAATTGTGATAATATATTTGTACAAGCTCAGCTTTTCCTAATCGACTCTTACGAAATTTAGCTCTATGCAGTAACTTGGTCTTCACTACCATACTCCTATTGGTTTTGGTCATCTTCACTTCTCCATGTGAGTTGTGATGCTTTGTTTTCTTCGTTTAGTTTATGCTTTTGTATACTTCTTTTGGCTTTGTTTCTTCTTATAGTTACATTACTCTGGGCGTGAACTTTTCTGATGTCCATTTGAGTGGAGCTTTACCGTGTTCTTCTGCTGAATGTAATGCTTGTCCAGGTGAACACAACTCTAATCAACATATTTTCAGTTTTGCCATTGTCTCTTTTCATTATTATGCTTGGAAAACTTAGATTTATTTCTCTTGTATTTATCTTCAGTCACAAAATCATCACTTCCTATGCAAATTTTGTAAGATATATCGCTATTGCTGCCACCAATACCGACACCAAACCTGCAAGGAAAACAACCGAATAACCAGCCACAACTCCATTTCTGTTGAAGCTCGAGGCCACCAGATCATACACCATGAGAAACAATAAAAAATCACTGGAAAGTGATTTGTTCGTTTTTGATTCAACACGTATGGTTCAGTTAGTAGACTAATTATACATGTATAGAACCGCTCTCTAACATTCAAGCTTGAGATTAACAAACAATGCTTTGCTTGAAACTAATTTGTGTGTAATGCAATGTTGGCAATGATTCCATCACCAGAAGGGAAGAAGAGCATGATGAAAGTAGCTCAAAGGATGGTGAGCAGTTTCTGTGCCAGTATAAATCCGTCTAATTGACACCAGTGGAACAATATTTCTACAGTGGATAAGTTTGAAGTGAGAGTCACCCTTCAAAAGTGCCCTGATCCTAGCCAGCCTAATGGTGTAGTCATCAGTGCAGCTTCCACCGTTTGGCTTCCAGTTCCACAACAACATGTCTTTAATTTCCTTAGAGACGAAGGGGTGTAACCTCAGGTGTGTATAAATTTTACAAACTTCCAGAATTTGGACGGAGGTCATTACTTGCATTCATTTTGCAGTGCATTATAAATTGTTTCTTCTCCTTTGAGAAAGTGTTTATACTCTGCATAAGTATATTTTGTATTGTTCTAATTCAATTTTGTTTTCCCCTTTGACACAGTGGGATGTCTTTCCAACTAAAATCCAGTACAAGAGGTACCTCACATTGCAATTGGTTGTCATAATGTGCAAACTGATAATATACTTATGCTGAAATGATCATATGGATTGGTAATAATTATATTGAGATTATCTTTTATCTTTCTGTTATCTGTTTTCTTTTAACACTTTCCAAGTGTAGTAGTGTAAGGATAAATGGAGCTTCCACTTCAGCAAAGCCCCTATTGCCTTTCCTGAATTCAAGTTTCATCCACAAATGCAAGTCTAACCAGAAAGCGTAGTGTGGTGATAATTATTGTCTTCACTTTGTGGGATTTCACTAAATATGTTGTTGTTATCTGAAAATTATTGTAGCTCATGGTGGATATTTACTTGGTGAAGTGTCTCTGAGTTCCAGATAAGAGTCTTGAACTCAACAATCTTTAATTATGTTTACTTTTTTTTAAGAAAAAAAAGCTTTATTAGATTAGATATAATAAGTTGTTATTCCAAAAAACTTAGCTCGACCAAAAAAAATCATTAGTTATAATAAATTTAATATATATTGTCACATTAGATCCATGCTCAGTACGAGCACACCACCCCTAATATATACAGAGAGATAAAAAGACAGTTACTTGTTGACTGCTTAGGAGTTGATGCGCCACTCTGGTTGTCTCTTTCCTATGTTTTAGGCAAGAAATTGACATAATTCTAAAGTTACTCGTTTCATTTTTTATTTATTTACTTTTTTGGTTAGAAATGTTATAATTACTACTTGTTACTTTTTACCTTGATTTAAAAATTTACTGCCAGTGATTATTTGTGTCATAAAATATGACGAACAAGCTTACTAAAAAACGAACGGTGAAAAATAGTTGCTCACTGAAACGGTAGGAGACTTTCTTATTTTTCTATATGAAACAAATAATATTTTTTTACACCAATTAAATCAAGAAATTTATAAAAATAACAATTAAATATTTTTCAATAAAAAATTTATTTGAAAAGTAATAATTTTTTAACAGTGATTTGTATGCTCCAAAAGAACCTACTTTGTTTTGTACTCCTACAATCTAAATTGAGTTATTGTAATTTACCGAAAAATTAATGTTTGTCATTCCATCCTAATTGGTCGACATTTTGGCTTGAGTCATCACTTTTATTAATTTTGATATTAAAATCTTAATATAAATAAATAAATTATAATTTTTTCATATCCAAAAAGTACTTCTCTCGTTTTAATTTATTTAATCTATTTTAATTTAAGTGGAGTTTAAGAAAGTAAAAAAAAATTGTGGTCTGTTAAAGATAGAATTTTTTTTATCAACACAACAACAACAACAACAACAACAACATATCTCAGTGCCTCAAAAGACTCCCGCTCATTGCGACGTGAGGGGGGATCGAATATACACAGCCTAATCTCTATGTTTAAAAACATAAAACGGCTGTTTTCAGATGACCCATGAGGAGCGTCGAAAATTGCATTGACTAACTGCAACTTCACAAATGAAAAAAGCGCAGATAGTTTAAAGAGCCATTTTGCTTTATTCTATCATACTCCAAGGCCAAAAAATAGTCAATCTTTGGCTCCATCCGAGATTGATGGAAAATATCAAAGTAAGTTATTATTTAAATCAATAAATCAATTCATCAAAATAGTATATTTTTTAAAAAATTTACAAAAAGTAGTATAAATGTATTTCTCAGTAACATTTTAGGTTACATTTTATTTAATGGTGTTAACTTAAGAAACGTTACTGTGAGTAACATTTTTAGCATAATATGTTATTCACAGTAACGTTTTATAATATGTATTTCTGAGACATTTTAATACCTAAAATGTTACTCATGGTAACATTTCTTAAGAATTCAATCACGAATTAAGCAAATTTAGTTACTTCCTCTGATTCAAATTAGTTGAATTTTTGAATTTTTTTTCAATGTTCAAAATAACTAAATTTTTCAAAGTTCAAAATGAATGTTTGAAGCTTTTTTCATATTTATTCTTTCATTTATTAAAGTTTTATATTTTTTAGGAGACAAAGTATACTACATATATGTGTGACTCCACAGAAGGTAATAGTGGAAAGTATGATTAAATTTTTGTCTTTGAATGCTTTTCTTAATATGTATGCATTGGCTCACAAATTTAATTAGAATGGGACAAAGGGAGTATAAAATATTAATGATGCTAACATTTTAACTTAAGATTTTTTATAGTCACTTTTACTTAAAAATGTTAATGATAGTGATATTTGGCTAATCCACAAATTGATCCTTATAGTCATAGTCTGTTTTGATCTTTCTGTATTGAGAAAAACATGTTGAACACTGCAATCAGACTGATTTTTTCACCTACCATAATTCTACTTTGATGAAAGCATATTATTTTTACCTTGTCTTTTGCAACCTCGACATTAATCTTGAAATTTAATTCATCACCAGATTCATCTTGTTATTGTTGGTTATCAGTTTCCTTCAATGTCAAGTTCTCATTTAATAAGTTTCAGTTTTTTTTCAATTAACTTAGATATTTTAAAGTTAAAATTAACGTATTATAGCTAAATTTTTAGGATTCAGTTCTATATTTACATGATTCAATGGTCAGTAATATTGACCTTTTAAGAAATGTTACTGTGAGTAACATTTTAGGTGTAAAACGTATTTCACAGATACGTATTATAAAACGTTAGTCTGAATAACGTATTATACTAAAAATGTTACTCACAGTAACGTTTCACAAGTTAACATTGTTAAATAAAATGTAAACTAAAATGTTACTGAAAAATACATTTATACTAATTTTGTAAATTTTTTAAAAAGTATATTATTTTAGTGAATTGATTTAGATAGTGGCTTACTTTGGTCAAAAGTTCATTAAATATATATTAAATGTTTTAAAATATCTTTTAATCTTGTGAATTTAAATATGGCACGTGAAAAATTAAAATTAAAAAACTACTAAGAAAGGAATAAAGCGGACTTAAAAAGAAAGTATTTCAAACATGAATGGAATGAGCATATGAAAGACCACATTTTAGGCTAGGCTTAGTTTGAATCAGGATATTGAACATTGTTTTAACATTTTGGAATTGAAGAAAAATACATTTATTTGGGGGAAAGACAACTACATCCTCAATCCTTATCTACCTTTTGATTTTGGCTAAAGTATAAAAGGGCACAGTGGTTAAATACCCCTACCAACCATATGACTATAATTTCCAAATATTTGTAACATAATTTCCGAGTCTTGAGCTTAAAGCTTCCTCCTTTCTCTGCCCAATTAATTTGTTTTTTTCAATCCTAACAAGAAACTCTTTCCTACTTCAAATATCGTCTCTTTAGTTTTCTAGAAAGGCCTTCTTCACTGCCTCTACATATGCACACAAACAGCACCTAAAATTACAACTTGAAGCAAAAAGTTTCATGTCAATTAAAAAATAAAGAAGAGCAATTAATATAACAATTAAGATACTCGATGTAATCCTATAAGATAGAATTTTGACAAGGTGAAGTGTATGATACTTTGGGTCTATCTCACCAAAAGTAACAAAAGTACAAAAATAACAAATAGTAACAAATAATAATGCAATAAAAGTAATATGATAATCCAAGTATAAGAAACATAAATTGTAATAAAAATTGAATGACAAGAAATAATAAGAGTTACAGCAGGACAACTAGTATAAACGAACAACAAACGAATGCACGCTTGTCTGCTAACTTTTGCACTAATTTTTTGTTATTCGTAATTAACATCCTATCTATGATTATGCCCTGTACAAGGTAAAATTATATCATATCGTATTGGATCACATCTCTTAAATATTTTTTTGTTCAATCTCTACCTCTCTTGAAATCATCCATATCCAACTTCTTACATCTCTGTACTTTGAAATTTGTGCATTTCTTTATCACATATTTAAACCATTACATTCTTGAATACCCTATCTTGTCAAATCCACAAAAGCTACTTCCATTTTGTCCCAAATAAATTTATTTCTAATGCTATCCTTAATTGTATGTTAACACATCTATCACAAGATTTTCATTTCTGTCACTTTCATCTTTTAAGCATGAGACTTCTTGATTGACAATAAATACTCTATCCTCCGTAACATAGTTGGTCTAATTTATCTCTCCATCAAATTTGCCTTGAAATTTTTATGGCACATTCTTATCATACATGGCTTTAATGTGACCTAAAGAATAAAATAATTTATCTATCAAAATATGTTAAAATATTTACATCGATAATCTAAAATTTTTGTACATAATAAGTATATACAATTTAATGTTTTTTTTGGACATGTAGTTAGAAGTGATCCATGGAGTCTACCATCAAACAGAACTTTACAGTCGTGTCACTCAATTAATATTAGGCCGTTTAGTTTGGATTTAAATTATGTTGAAATTAGTTATGTTGAGAGTAATTTTAATTCTTTGTTTGATTTGACATATTTAAAATATTAATTAATTATAATTTTTAAAAATAAGTTGTCTGTTTACAAAAATATCCTCCATCTTATTTATTTTTTTCTATTTTCTTTGCAAGCTTTAATTATTCATTGTTAAAAATAAATTTTCATCTTAGTTAACATACATGTATATTATGCATTTCGTGATTTTGCCATGTATGTTAAAATTAAACTTTCATCTTATTCAACTTAAAAATAAAATTTTCATCTTATTTAACTTAAAAAATTAAAATTTTCAGCTTATTTAGATTAAAAATAAACTTCCATTTTAAGTTTACTATAAGCCAAAAAAATATTATTAAAATAATTACATTTTAATTTATATATAAAATATAACTTTTAAGTGAGTAATAAAATATTTAATTTAAAATATATAATTTAGTAGTGGAGTAAATATTTTAAGAAAAATTAATATATAAATAAATATAAGTATTGAACAAATAAACTCAATTTATAATATATACATACATAAAAATGGTATTTACAATATAATTTTGGCCATGATTTTTTTAACAAAAAATATATAAAACACAATGAATTAAAGTAGTGAATATTATCATAAATATTAATAAAAAATATGTTAATATACATAAAATATAAAATTGATGTATAAAAATGAGTTTAAGAGGGGTATTTTTATTATTTTATATGTCTTATTCCACGATAAATTATCCTAGAATTATTATTTAACCCACAAAAAGAAATAACTTATCCCAAGATTAACTGTTAATCCTAGAATAATATATTCCGCTTTATGACTTCTTTTACTGGATAATTGGATATCATATGCCAGTCGTGGTGGTTGTGACTCTGCAGCTGCCGTAATATCTTCCATTTTACTCTTCTTTTTGGGAACTTTTTATGAAATAGGCTTTTTAAAGATTTAATATTCAAAATATCTAACCTTTTAAAATATTACACATAATATCTCATCCATAACTCCAAATACATTCTTATATATAAAAATCTTATTTACACTTTTTAATGCTATTTTTATTCTAACACCAAATATTAGGTGCTCATGCTAGCACAAGTCCAATATGTATTATGTTTTTTGTTTGAATTTATATGATACAAATGAAATTAAGGTAGTTAATTAAATTTTTGTATGTGCTTTCTATAAAATATTCTAGATAATCTATTGTGATTCATAGTGCTTTATGCGCCATTTTTAAATAATATATAATATTTTTTTTATTCTAATTTATGTGGCATTGATGAAATTAACAAAGTCAACCAAATTTCTTATATAATTCGTAAAATATTTTAAATTGTTAATTTAGTAAGATTTATAGTGTTTTTTCTTTTATTTTCAAATAATATTATTTGTTACTCCTTTTGTTTCAATGTAAGTGGCATATATGAAATTAGAGAGTCAAACTTGTTATATGATTTTAAAATATTTGCAATTGTTAATTATTGTAATTTATAATTACTATATCGTTTATATTTTCTAAAAATATTTAAGTTGTTAATTATTATGATCTATATTACTTTTAATTTTATTTTAAATTTATAATTGAATATCTTAAATTATTAATTATTGTGATATATAGTATATTTAATGTAATGTTTTAATTATATAATGCAGTTTTAAGTATTGTGTGTCTATATCATCTTATTAGCCAACAAACATACTTTTAATTATTGATTATTGTAATTTATAATATTTTTATTTGGTAAACAGGCTGTTTTGAGCTTTTTCGGCAAGGGTTCGCGACGCTCTTGCGGAAAAGCCTTCCACTAACCCGAGCGTCGGCGAACCCTTGCTGGACCGGAGACATCGTTCTCCCCTTGTCGGTGCCCGGGCTAGCGGAAACTTACAACAACAGCGAACAGTGACGACGCCAGAAAATTGAGAATCTCTCGGCGACGTTGGGTGCCGCTACTAACTGCATCCGTGTCCGTATCTGTTTGCCTCCACCAGTCGCTCTGCTGCGAAACCCGGCTTTGTCAGATACGGCGGCGAAGTATTTCGTCGTTCGTCGTTTCGTTCATCGTTTGTCGTTTGGTCGCCGATGAGTTTAGGGCGACAGATCCACGTCTCGCCCTTTTCTGTTTTCTTGTCAGGTGGCACACCGGATTCCGGCAACGTCCAATCTCAGGGCGTGATTTTCTTCGTCCTCAGGTGATACCTTTCTACTTACACCTTGAGTGGGTTATTTCTCATTTTTCTCCTTATTGCGACTGCTGTATTTTCCGACTGTACTATATTGTTCGCTACTGTACTTTGTGCATATATCTGCTCTGTCCGTAGCGGGATTGTACGTTGTTTGCCATAGTCGTGTATATAGCGCTGGGTCGGTGGTTCGTATTGTTGGGCTCTGCTGATTTCTTTTTGGATTGTGGACGGTGGTTCGTATATCTGCCCCTGTCTAATTTCGTGTTGTTTTACAGGCTTGCCTGCTTATCTGTTTTAATTGTTTTGTTGGATTCTGTAGCTCTGTGAGTCCCTACTTCTTATTGTTGTTTATTGTGGTGTGTATTATTGTGTGCTGTTATATATTGCTACATACGGATCTTGTCAATATTGTTGTTGTGTAGATCTATTGTTGTCGCATATTACTGTATATTGTCGGGGATTGTTGTTGTTGTTGTTACTTAGAGCGATAATAGTATTAATTCAGTGGCGTCAAGAGCTCATGGTGGACTAGGGTCATGTCATCAGTTGGGGGCGTGGGTTAGGGGCAAAGCGGGTGAGACGGGCACGAATCCTTTTAGGTTAAGGGTTGCATTGTGGAATATAGGGTCGTTAACAGGGAAATCCATAGAATTAGTAAAAAGTTTTAGAAGGAGACATATTAATATAGCGTGTGTCCAAGAGACTAGGTGGGTGGGTACTAAGGCTCGGGACGTGGATGGGTTTAAGTTGTGGTACTCGGGTGGTTCAAGGGGTAGAAATGGTGTGGGAATTCTGGTAGACGAGTATCTCAGGGATTACGTGGTCGAGGTTAGGAGGGTTAACGATAGGATTATGTTTATCAAACTCATGGTGAGAAGACATGTTGTGAACGTGGTTAGTGCCTATGCGCCCCAAGACGGTCTAGATGGGGAAGTCAAAAGGTGCTTTTGGGAGGACCTAGATGAGGTCATGCGAGGTTTATCGGTGACGGAAAAAATCATTATTGGGGGTGACTTCAATGGGCCCGTTGGAGCGACTAATAGTAGGTTCGAAGATGTGCAAGGTGGCTGTGGTTTTGGTGATAGAAATGGAAGTGGGACCTCTCTCTGGGATTTTGCCAAAGCCTTTGAGTTAGTGGTTGCTAACTCGTGCTTCCTGAAAAGGGAAAGTCACTTAATTACTTTTTGTAGTACGATAGCTAAGACGCAGATAGATTACCTTCTTATCCGAAAGGGTGATAGAAGTCTTTGTAA
>JAOTQJ010057364.1:0-48775 GCA_025642045.1 Solanum sejunctum
CTAGGATGATAGTTATTATTATAAGTAAATACAATCAACAGAAGATAATTATCCCAACTACCCTTAAACTCCAAAACACAAGCTCTAAGCATATCCTTAAGAGTTTGGATAGTTCTTTCAGCTTGGCTATCTGTTTGAGGGTGAAAGGTCCTACTAAGTTTAACCTTGGTATAAGACCTCTTTGGAAGGACCTCCAAAAGTGTGAAGTGAATTGAGTACCACGATATGATATGATGGACTAGGTCATCCCATGCAATCTAACCAACTCATAAATATACAATTTAGCATAGTCTTCGTCCCCATAAGTAGTCTTAACCAGTGGGAATTGAGCTGACTTTGTCATTCTATCAACCACAACCCAAATAGAATCAGATCGTTTCTAGTCTTAGACAACCCAACCAAATAATCCAAGTTAATTTCCTCCCACTTCCAAGTATGAATCTATATATCTTGGGTTAGGCCACCCGACCTTTGATGTTCGTCTTTGACTTATTGACAACTATGATAATTGGACACAAATTCGGCAATTTTTTCCTTCATAACTCCCCATCAAAACACATTCCTCAAATCTCTATACATCTTTGTAGAACTGGGGTGAATAGAATAGGAAGAATTATGAGCCTCATCAAGAATCTTCTCTCTTAAGCCATCAACATTAGGCATACACAACCTCCCTTGGTACCTAAGGGCACCATCCCTCCTTGGGAGAAAACCTTCATCTTGCCATCTCTCACCAAGGACTTCAATTCTAACAAGGAGGGGTCAAGGTCTTGTTTTGCTCTTACCTCATCAACCAAGAAAGATTTTGAACCATCAACAACCACAATACCACCATTATCAACCTCTTCCAACCTAATCCCCAATCTAGCCAACCGATAGACCTCTCTAGCCATCTCTTTGCCCCCACCATCAACATGAGCTATGTTACCCATAAACACCCTACTCAAAGCATCGGCCATGACATTAGCCTTATCGAGATGATAATGCACGATCATATCATAATTCTTAAGAAGTTGTAACTACCTTCGTTACCTAAAGTTGAGATATTTTTGAGTGAACACATATTGGAGGCTATTATGATTGATGAACACATCAATATGTACCCTATACAAATAATGACACCAAATTTTCAACGCAAAAATCATAACAGCCAATTCAAGATCATGGGTAGGATAATTCTTTTCATGCACTTCGAGTTGTCTAGAGGCATAAGCTATAACCTTACCATTTTGCATCAAGACACAACCCAAATCAATCCAGGAAGCATCACAATACATAACAAACCCTTCCAACCCTTCCGGTAGAGACAAGATAGGAGCGGAGACAAGTTTATCCTCCAAGGTTTGGAAAATTCTTTCACACTCATTGGTCTACACAAACTTAGCTTTCTTTTGGGTCAACTTAGTCATGGGAGAAGCAATAGAAGAGAACCCATTCATGAACCTCTGGTAGTAACCCACTAAGCCCAAGAAACTTCTAATGTCTGATGGAGTCAAAAGGTCTAGGCCAATTTCTAATCAGATCCTTCTTTTTAGGATCCACCTTAATAACATCACCCGACACCACATGACCTAGAAAGGCAACTTCTTTCAACCAAAATTCACATTTTTCATACTTAGCATATAACTTCTTTTCCCTCAATTTTTGCAAAACTACCCTCAAATAGCTCACATGCTCCTCCTCACTATGAGAATAGATCAAAATATTATCAACGAAAACCACAAATAACAAATCAAGGTAGGGTTTAAAGATCCTATTTATAGGTCCATAAAGATAGCTAGTGCATTCATCAACACAAAAGACATAATCACAAATTCATAATGCCCATACCTAGTCTGGAAGGCCGTCTTGGGAATGTCACACTCCCTCACCTTCACTTGATGATACCCAAACCAAAGATCAATCTTAGAGAAGTGACTAGCTCCTTGAAGTTGGTCAAATAAATCATCAATCCTTGGTAGCGAATACTTATTCTTTATGGTGACCCTATTAAGTTGCCGGTAGTTGATACACATTCTAAGAGACCCATCCTTCTTCTTTACCAAAACCACCGGTGTACCCTAAGGTCATTGGTTAGGCCTAATAAAATCCTTCTCCTATAAATCCTTTAATTGCACTTTCAACTCCTTCAACTTCGCCAGGGCCATACGGTAAAGAGGATTAAAAATGGGTTGAATATCGAGAACGAGGTCTATACTAAAATCTACTTTCGTTTCAGAAAAAACACCAAAAAGATCACTAGGAAAGACATCAAGGAACATCAAGGAACTCATTTACCACTAGAACCGACTATATAGGAAGGACTTTGGACTCAACATCCTTAACCCTCACAAGATGATAGAAACACCCCCTTAGAGATCAACTTTTGGGCTTTAATGCAAGAAATAAACCTACTTTTTACCACCACATCATGACTCTCCCACTCAAGGACAAGTTCATTTGGGAATTGGAACTTGACCCTACGGGTTCTACAATCAATAGTGGCATAGTAAGCATGTAGCCAATCCAACCCAAGAATAACATTAAAATCCACCATATCAAACTCAACAAGATCACAAGGCAATATCTTATGCAAAAAATAAATGGGACAATTTCTATAGATATTTCTAGCAACAATAGATGCACTAATAGGAGTAGACACCTCATAAGACTCACATAACAATTCGGGCTCAACATGAAACTTTTTGGCAACAAAGGGGATAACAACAAAAAGAGTGGCACCTGGGTCTATCAATGCATACACATCAAAATAAAAAACTTTTAGCATACATGTGATGATATCGGGTACCTCATCAACCCCTTGCCTACCATAAGGAACATAAAATCGATTGTGCCTTGGGGCACCACCTTGTTGGCCTCCTCTCCCCAAAGGAACTATATTTGCACCCTGGCCTTGTGGACGGACATCTCCTCCCTTGCTTTTATTACGAGGATAATCAACCTTCTTAGCCCCACTTCACCACAACCGAAATAAGTATTGGGTATCCCTCAAACATGGGCCTTTATGAGCACTACCATATTTTGGACACATAGTATTAAGCACCACACCACCATCACCTTGGACCCTTGGGTTGTCATTGACAAATCTTCTATTAAAAGTATGAGAAGACCCTTGGCATTGGTAAAACCAGTTGGGACTTTAGAACTTACCATCAAAACGGGCCTCCTTGGCCTTATGGACCCTTCTCTTCCTCAATTTCTCCCCTTCCAATTGTTCAACATAAGTCATTACGTGGACAAATCCATGTCATTAATCAACAGAGCAACCTGACATTCCTCATTCACCAAATCGGATACACCCATCACGAACTTTTTCATTCTAGACCTTAGGTCGACAACCAAGTGTGGAGAATATTTAGAGAGTTGATTAAACTTGAGGGCACATTCCCTCACACTTATTAACCCTTGCTTCAAATTTATGAACTCCATCATTTTGGCCTTCCTAAGCTCAAGAGGGAAGAATCGATTGAGAAATTCCATCTTAAAATCCTTTCATAGAACCACATTGTTGTTCCCCTTCTCCTCCTTCCATTTAGTATACCATATTTGAGCCACTACCTTTAGTTGATAAGCCGCCAACCGCCTTCTCCTCCGATCTAACACCTATGATGGCCAATACCTTGTATACCTCATCAATAAATTCTTGAGGATCCTCATCCACTTTAGGCCCATTGAACTCTGGTGGGTTCATCCTCATAAAGTTCCTCTCTCGAGATGTCGGAGTAGAAGCATGAGGGGCTTGGGCCCCTTGATTGGCTTGATTAGCCACGACTTAAGCTAGCAAGGTGAGAACATCCCAGAACTCTCCATGACCCGATTATTCTTCAGGTATGTGGGCTCTTCTTCCTCTTGTATTAGGCATGATCTGGCATAGCAAAGAATATTCGTTAGGGAAAGGCCTTACCTTAACTATATAGCACGACATAGATCAAGAAGAAGGGACACATTCCCTAAGACGTCTCATAGCCTCTTACTCATAGTCATGGTGCACAACACAACCATGAATAAGACTCTAATAGACACAATGTGTTGGATACCAAGCACTACTAACAATCCAATTCTCTAATACCAAGTTTGCCACGACCCAAGCCTAGGGCCTAGATATGACACGACGAATGGAAAATCCGAAGGGACCCCAAACAAGCCTCTTAACATATCATTACACATCATTGGTCATGAAAGCATTTGAACAATAATGAAGAGCATAAAACAAGGATGAGGGACTAAGGAGAATCTTTCATAACATAAACCATTAGAAGAGTCAAAGCTCATAACATCAATAAATAACTTGTGCAACAACACCTCTAAAAATAAAATTTAGCGGGGGCCATGGTAGGCAACCGGGCTCACCCTCACAGTCAAAAGCATACAATAAAAGAAAGAGAATCTTTATACATAGCATAAGATCAAAGACATTGTCCTTGAAATTGAGGACTCACCAACTTGCTTTGTAGAGATAGTAATAGCCACGGGGAGGATGAGGATGATCATGAGGAGCTCCAGTTCCTACATGGTAACATCATGTAGGCATAGTGTTTGCGTTAGTATGTTTGAATGTACTAAATATGGAGGATGTAATGTAACAAGAGATAGACAACATAATCAATATGCAACATCATAAGTAATGGATAACATAATAATAATATGACATGTATAAGTTGTACTTGAATCAAAATATGCTTATATAGGACATATTACATGTGAAGGAAGAGACCGTCATCATAGACTAAATAACTTAGTACTTGGAATCTAAGGTAGACCACCCCTTAGAAGTGATTGAGGAATCAACCCCTCAATTGGTTGATGGACATGACCACCCTTCATTGGAAGTGATTGAGGTATCAACCCATCAATTAGTTGATGACTTACCACTCCTATCCGAGGTGATTGAGGTATCAACCCCTTAATTAGTTGATGGACATGACCTCCCTCTGTCGGAAGTGATTGAGGTAGCAACCCCTCAATTAGTTATGGTCAACACACAACACTATAGATACATATTATAAACTCATCACATAAATACCATCCTTTCATCATCATAAAGACAATTAACTCATATGCCAAGCATTAGGCCTTTAACAACTCAAGATATATTAACCGGATAATTTATCAAACACTTGGTGGGTGTGCAATGCTAGTATAAAACTATGCAATTCAAGAATGAAATTATTCAAGTAAACTTGAAGTAAATCAACCACTAATACTAGGTAATACCATCATGCAATATATATCAAAACCCTTCATGAAATCTCAAGATAGATCCAAGATTAATAGCTCAAAATATGCTCAAACAGTCACACTTTTATGAAATCCCAATATAGTTCATAGTCAAATTCATAATAAGTAAGACCCATGGGTAAATCGACTTAGAAACATAAAAGTTATGTAAAAAGAGAGTTTGGGCACCATGGGTGAAAGGACCTAATGGTAGAAACTCACATACCTTAGCTTTGGAGAATTCATTAATGAAGATTGGAATGGAGACTTGAAGCTTGAGCGAAATCCTTAAGATTCGAAATGAGTTTTGGCACTTGAATTTTGAGTAAAATATTTGTCTAAGTATTTGAGAGAGCATTGCAGAATGTATTGTATGATATGAAGGTGAAATATGGATAAATATAAATGTCTTTATGCATGGGAAGACTTAGGCGCAAGACCCAAAGGCCTTGGACCGAACTAAAAAAACTGGCAACAGAATAACATTGGTCCGCGTCTGGTCCACAATGCGAACCCAACACGGAGGAATTTTTTACACAGGTCCGTGACGGCTGTGCATCGTAGTACCAATGAGGTTCCATTTTGGAAATCAAGTTTTTGGAAAATTGAAATTTTGATACGGTTGCTCTAAAATCGGGGTTAGACCTATCCCCACTTATTTTTTCCCTGATGACGAATATGAAGTTGAATTTTTGATACTACGTATGAATTTTGAGATATATAAAAATTATGATTATGAGAATTTTTGAGGAACATTTTCGGGCACTTTCTAGAGTCGTTTCAAGTTCTTTGTTCCTTTTTTCTGTTTTCTTTATTTAAGAATGATTTTCTGACTGCCATTTTAGCTATTTTTGATGTATTTGAAAATTTTCATCTTCTTTTATGTATAGTTGATATTCAGCTTTGACATCATGCCATCAATTCCATCAGCTTTATCTTTTACCATATTAAGAGTTCTCTTACCACTTTAGTTCTTGTTGAAATTTTCTTTAGTTACTACAGTAATTTTTTTATCAAATAAGTTGCTTAAATTTAGGATAAGTTAAATTTTAAATTTCTATTAGATAGTTAGTTTGTTGAGATATTTTAGTTAGTTTTGAATTCAAATTATGCAGATTTTGTTTTGATTTGGCTATTTAAAGTCCCTCAATACTTAAAAAATTTATTGAAAGCATCAATCCATTGAGAGACTTTTTCAACCCTTTTTTTCTTCCCCATTTATCCTTTTTAAGAACCAATATTGGTATCAAGAGCTTCGTTGATCTTACGAGATCTGTGAATTCTTTCAAAGAACTACCATATCATTTTTAACCCATCAGGGCTACCATTTTGACTCGCAAGGGTTATTTTTTCAACTCATTTTAACCCATCAAGGTTATTTTACCTTGCTTTTTTAAACGCACAGGCTTTTAAAATTATTTTTTACCATAAAAATGACAAACAACAATCTCTCTTTCAATGCACCACAAATTTTTACTGAGCAAAATTTATCAATTTTGGTCAGTGGTAATAAAGTTTCATTTAGAGACCTATGATTTATGTGATATTCTGATGGAATAAAAATTATCATAACAATTCTCTGCAAGTCCCATCAATTTTCAATAAGCACTTTCAAATCAGAGAAAATCAGTGATGATATTTTTTAAGCACAAGATCAAAATAAGAAAAAAAAGAAGAAAGAAATTTTGCAAGTTAAAAAAGTAAGAAAATTACTTGGCACCAACCGCTATAACAAAAATTGAGGAGGAGCAATATTTTAATTTGCAGTAACTAAAGCAAAAGAGTTTTGAAATTTGCTTTTAGATATTGTAGTAATTTTTTAGTCAAATAAGTTTCTTAAGTTTAGGATAATTTGAATTTTAAATTTCTATTAGATAGTTTAGTTTGTTGAGATATTTAAGTTAGTTTTGAATTTCAAGTTATGCAAATTTTATTTTATGTTGCCTATTTAAAGCCCCTCAATACTTAAAAGAAATTATTGAATGTTATTGAGAGCTTCAATCCATTGAGAGACTTTTTCAACCCTTTTTTGCTGTCCCATTTATCCTCCTAAAAAAATCATCAGCTCTCCTCACCAGTCTGAATACTAAAGTCAATTGGTTCTTGAGAGTTATCTAGAAGTAGTTGAAGTTATTTTTCAACATCTCCTTTCCCACGTTACTTTCTACTTTTGTCGTCCTTCTCCTCTCTTTTAGTTTCAGAAAAAGTGGAAAACGTGATTGCATATTATCCCTAAAAGTGCAAGAGGGAGGGGGGGTTTGAATTTTCTTTCTTTTTCTTAACTTAAGCCTGTATTCAGATAGTCAACTAGTATACGAGATAGTCGACTAATTAAAATAAATATATAAATATGTAGAAAAGTAAAGTATGTAAAAGAAAAATTCAACACTGGATATTTTTATACTGGTTCAGATTCAATGTGAATCCTAGGTCCAGTCCCCTTGGGTTGTAAGGGATATCTCTTTAAGCCTTTAATTGAGTGATGGTTACAAGAAATAGAACTTAAACTAAACTCACATTTTCTCTCTTTTGTTTCGTGATTTTCTTTTTCTTTTGATATAGTCCTTTCTTTCAATTTTTTTTTGTTTTCTCTCTCTTTTTCTTTCACAGTAACTAGTCTAAAGCTTACAATAATTTTCTAAAGATGAAAAGCTTTTTTAAGAATGGGTTGAAATAGAGTAGGCTTATATACCTCATGAGATGTCTAGATGCCTCCTTATATTAAAGAGATGACATCCCAAGGGATTTGATCCTTGGATTAAGGCAACAATGAATCCTATTTCCAAGATAAAGGCAATCTTCTTGCAATCTTTCCGATTCTTCTCAATCATACAGATCTTTCTTGATTTGGAGAAGATCTTTGATCTTGTGTCTTTACAATCTATGCGCAGATCTCTTCTATATCTTTTTCTTTTTCTTCTTTCAATTTTCCTTGATTGACCTCATTAGATTCAGCTTTTCATAAGAATTTATTCCTAAATTTGTGTTTTCCATTTTGCTTTGATTTGCTTTCCATACAGGTTGTTTCCTCAGATTTCTTTTTTCGCTTAAGATTTTTCTGTAATCAGTCAAAATAATTTTGGCACCAACATGTGTTCCTTTCTTCTTGCTACTTGATTTATTGCTCTTCCAAATCTTGTTCGATTTTTTAGTTGTTTAATAGATCTTGATCCTTTTACGGTTCCTTGATTGATCGTCAATCATAGTGAAATTGATATTTCTAATCTTCCTTATTTGCGGATTGATTCTTTTTCCAAGGATAAGGCTTTTAAGTAAGGCAGTAGCAGAATCTTCTCAGATCTTTTCAATCTTGTAGATGTTTGTAGCAGTAAAAATCTTCTTTTAATTGATTATCTCCAATCCCAAGATGCTTGATTAATTTTCTATATTATTTTCCTTTCTCACTTGATATTTAATTAATTCTTTTCAGTCCAAATATGCTTGATTATTTTTTCATATTTATTTTTCTTTCTTGCTTAATGTTAGATTGATTCCTTCTAATAATTGTGCTCTTGGTGCTTCCAGCTCGATTTTCTTGATAGATGCTTCCAAATCGTACCTTAGCAGGATTATTTTATTTTTGATATTTTCTTGCAATTTGTCATCAGTCAAAATATATTAGCATTAACAATCTCCCCCTTTTGATGATGACAATACTAGTACTAATATAGTCAACTTTCCTAAGTACAATTATATAGTCGATTTCATGACGTTTCTCCCCTTGACTTGTAGCATAGGTGCTCCCCCTGAATTCTTGTATAAGATGATGAATTTTTGCTTAGGGTAGTCAACTAACTGCTTCACTAGTACTTAGTCTTCATTCTCTCACCTTTTGTCATCAGCAAAAAGAAAATAGTAGGAAATAATAGGCAACAAAAGCTAGACAATATTACATAGCACTATGGTAGAAATAGTCCTTAAAAAATTCAACACATAATAAGAAACAGTTAGTCAAAAATTATTTTGACACAAATAAAAAGACATGCAATACGATCGAAAAAATAGATCCACGTACTTAATATGGTAAAAAGATACTAATCAGAAAGTTAAAAAGATCTTGGGAATAATATTTAAAGATTTTCTGAGAGAATAGAATCTTTCTTCAAGCAAAGATTTTGTAAAAATATCCGCGAATTGATTTTCAGTATTCACAACAATAATTTCAATGTTGCCATTGAAAACATGATCTCCAATAAAATGATGTTTAATATCAATATGCTTAGCTTAAGAATGATGCACAGGATTTTTAGTCAGACAAATAGCATTAGAGATATCACATAAAATTTGAGCAGATTTAGCATTGATATCAAAATCACTCAATTGTCGAATCATTCGAAAAACCTGAGTACAATATAATCCAATAGCTATATATTCAGCCTCAGTAGTGGATATAGATACACAATTTTATTTCTTGCTATTCTAGGAGATTAAAGAGTCTCCAAGGAATTGACAAGAACCACTGATGCTTTTTCTATCGACTTTGTCAGCTACATAATTAGCATCTAAAAATCCACGAAAATAAAAAGTAGACGAGTTTTCATACCAGAGACCAAAAGAGATGTTTCCACTAAATAATGAATAATTCTTTTTACAACAGTTAAATGAGATTGTTTGCGGAAAGTTTGAAATTTGGCATATTTACAAATAATGAACATAATATTAGGTCTATTAGCAGTGAGATAGAGTAACGATGTAATCATACCTCCATACCTGTATTTATCAATGCTCTTACCATTTGGGTGCAGATCCAAGTTGTAAGATGGAGTCATAGGAATGTCGATGGACTTCACAATTTCCATTCCAAATTTTTGGATTACTCTTTAGCATACTTACTTTGGCAGATAAAGATTTTATGACCAGATTGAAAAATTTATGATCCCAAAAAGAATGTTAACTCACCCACCAGGCTTATTTCGAATTCACTTTGCATAAGATTAACAAATTCCTTGCACGGATCATCATTAGTACTTTTAAAAATAATATCATCAATATATATTTGAATAAATATATTATCAAAAAAGAATTTTTTTAATAAAGAGAGTGGTGTCAATATTCCCCCTAGAAAAGTCATGATTTATCAAAAATTTACTTAGTCGATCATACCAAGTTGTGGAAGCTTGCTTGAGTCCGTACAAAACTTTAGACAATTTAAAAACATGGTAAGGGAATTCTGGGTTTTCAAAACCTGGAGGTTGTTTTACAAAAGATTTTTCTTCAATAAATTCATTTAAAAGATATTTTTAACATCCATTTGAAAGAGTTTAAAACCTATAAAAGCAGCATAAGCAAGAAGAATGCCAATAAACTCTAACTTTGCTACAAGAGCGAAAGTCTCATCATAGTCGGCTCCTTCTTACTAAGAGTACCCTTGAGCTATAAGTCTTAGTTTATTTTTAGTTACTTCTCCATCCTTGTTTAGCTTGTTTCTAAATACCCATTTCGTCCCAATAATAGTGACATTTTTAAGTTTGGGAACTAAGGTCCAGACCTGATACTTTTCAAATTGATCCAGCTCTTCCTTCATTGCATTTGCCCAATCATTGTCTTTTAGAGCTTCTTCGACCTCTTTTGGTTCAAGTTGAGATATAAGTGCAATGTTATCATCTCTTTTGCTGGATGCCCTTGTTCTCATTCCATTATTAGTGTTACCAATGATAAATTTTTTAGGTTAATCAGGCTTACTTCTCCATTCATTAGGAACAAACTCTACTACTGGTTGACTTTCTTCAACAGTAGTCAACTGATCTTTGTCTGCAACTACTTTTGAAGTTGTCAATATCACGACCCAAGCTTAGGGCGTAGACGTGACACGACGCAAGGGGAACCCAAAGAGACCCCAAGCAAGCCTCATAAAGCATCCTTACACATCCTTGGTCGTGAAAGCAATAAATCAAGCATCAAAGATAATAGAATGGGGAAACCGGGGCTAAGAGAAAAGCTTGCACAATATCATGGTCAAAAGACAAGAGAAACTCATATCATAGATACAAAACATGTCTAACAAATACCTCTAATACATAGATAAGAGCGGGGCCCAAGAGACGGTAACAAGGATCACCCTCATAGTCAAAATAACCAATAAAGATGAATGTCTCAATACATAATAGAAGAAATGTAGACTAGGTTCCCCAAGTAGAGGACTCACCAACTACCTTGAATAGAATCGAACTAGCCACGTGGAAGAGGATGATCAACTTAGGCACCGATTCCTACATGGTGACATCCTGTAGGCATAAAGTATGCATTAGTACATTTGAATGTACTAAGTATATAAGATACAATGCAACAATAGATAGGCATCATTATCAAAATGCATAATATTAAGCAATAGGCATAATATACAATATGACACGAATGATCAATGCTTAAGTAAAATATGCTTAAGTAACTCATGCCCATATAGGATATCATATGTGTAGAATAGACCAAGCTAGATTTCCAAAGTACAAACCCGTTGGTAGGTTAGGGATGATGCCGTCCCATCACTTAGGTGGTGAAGTACTAACCCTTCACTCGGTTGGTGATAATGCCGCCTCATCACCTAGGTAGAGAAGTAAAAACCCTTCTCTCTGTTGATGAGTACAAACCCTCATCTCGGTTAGTAATAATGTTGCCCCATCACCAATCTGGAGAAGTACGAACCCTTGCCTCAGTTGATGAGTGCAAACCCCTATCTCAGTTTTCTAGGTTCTTAGACCCCCTGGATTGGACATAATGCAACACTTTTATATAGAGTATATCATGTACATCATCTCATTTCATCACCATATATTCAATCATATCATATTTTATGCTTTGGACCTTCAACTCCTCAAGAAACTACATCCGGACATTTTACCTAACACTTAGAGAGTGTGTAATGATAGTATAAAACCATGAAATATAGAGATGAAATTATGCAGGAAAATCCATTGGAAAATCATAAATCAATACCTTTCAACACCCTCAAGAAATACATCAAAACCCCTCCTCAAATTTTTCAATAGATCAAGGGTTTACAACTCAAATTATAGTAAACCAATCACAATTTCACATAGCTTTAACTTAGTGTGCAATGAATTTCATAATAATCAAGATCCATTTGTAAATAAATTTTAAATAATGTAATTTGAGTAGAAGGAGGCTTGGGGTATCATGGGTAAAAGGAACCGATGAAAGAAACCCACATACCTTAGGTCTAGAGTTGCTTGGAATTTAGATTGGGAAGAATGGAGGCTTGAAAATGATATTGGAATCCAATCTTGTTTTTGGGTTTCCCTGAAATTGAATTGGAGATGGATGGTGGGAGAATTGAGAGCGTATTTGAGATGAGGGTAGTGAGTAGTATCCTTTGAAATATTATTTAGGTCTTTTAGGAAGATTAAGATAGCATTGTAAGTCTAAAAAGGGCATTAGAGTAATTAAAATTTATGAAGATGCCAGAAATGAATGGATGTAAAACTTGGCAAAGTGTCATCTTAGTGAAGACTTGACTGGCCGTGTGGAACTCCATGGGTCGTGCGGAGTGCCCATGAGACAAGACTTAGACAGAAAAATGGAAATGGAACACTTGAGAAAAAGTTAGTGTCCATGTCACTTTGACGGACCACTTCACGGGCCATGTGGTGCTTCACGGTCCGTTTAGTGGTCCATCGCACCACATTTAGTGCAGACAATGAGACCTGGCCACTCATGCCCAGGTTCTATGGGTCCTCACCCTCCACATGGCCTATCAACAGTACCCATGGCACTACCCTTAGCCACATTTTCCCCAAGTCTAACAAGCTTCCTTTGGCACTCCTTGTGGCCATCCACACGGTCAGTGGCTAGCCACACGGTCATGCCACTAGCTGTGTCATCTTCCTTAGTGACAAAAATGGCTTTTTCCAAATGCAGCTACCCAAAATGGCCTGTCAAAGGCCACACTGACCGTCAAGCTATCCGTTTGACACCACTGCACAAGAGGGCCTCACAAAAACGATTAAAACTCCTTCATCCGACATCAAAATTAGGTGAAACCAAGTGTGTTACGAAGCTAACACAAAGGGATTCCCATTCCTTAGCCAAAAATGGCCCTTTCCAGTCCCAATCCATCGAAACGGCCCGTCCAAGGAAACACTACCCATCAAACTATCCGTGTCATATCACTGCACTAGAGTGTCTCACAAAAATGGTCATAATCCCTCATTCGACCTCGGAATAAGGTGAAACCAAGTATGTTGGAAAGCTAACTCAAAGGGCTTTAATTGGACTTGTTATGAGCCACCCAGTTATAAATGTGCTAGAAGTTATGCTTGTTTAAAGTTGACTCTTACATGAACTGTCACCCAAAATTCAACTTTTAGGTTAGTCTTAAACTCATTAGATACTAGGAGTCTCCCATGAACCTAATACACCCCCAACCTAACTAAATGAGGCTTGAAGCATGGATACATAAGAGCATAGAGTTACGAGGTGTCATAGTATCTCCCTCTTGGGAACATTTATCCCTGAATGTCAAAGAAACATACATAAGGAAAGTAGTCATGAAGACTTTAGCCCAAACATGAATGCAACAATACACATAAACATGATTTTCTAGAAAATTTCAACATGTAAATAAGAATTCTCATAATCTTATTAAAATGAACATGAATGCATGCAATGACATAAGGGCCAAAACTTAAGACTTGGAATCATAAAAAGGACTGGAAATGTCATCATAAGCTTGAATAGAATGAAAGAGATAAGGATATTGCATCTCCATGCCGCACCAGCTCCTCGAGAAAAACATACGAATAGAAGACTCTTCCAAATGGGCCTTGACGAACACCACATCCTCATTAGCCAATTTTTCCACCCTTCCATCCAACACCTCTACCGGGACCTTCCCCTAGGCCAACTTATCCTCCATATCACCCATAATTTCAAGAGTGCTAGCACTTGAGTCACTAACATATCCCATCCACCTAGAAGCATGAAGAACCGGACGATTTATATCTATATCCATAGGCAATCCCCAAACTTATGCAACCTTACTAACCTCTCTCTACACTCTATAAGGACTCACAATCCTCAACTCAATTTTCAACCTTAAGAATACCTAGTCCACTTGGTACCACAACCACCATCTCTCCCTTGGGAGACAACCTCCACTTATCATTTTCTCACCCAAAACTTCCAACTCTAACAAGGCAGAATCAAGGCCTTCCCTAATCTAGACCTCTTAACCAAAGAAGATTCAGAATCAACAAGGACACTATACTACCATTCCTAACTTCCCTTAACCTACTTCCAACCTAGCTAACCGATAGACTCCAATAGTCTCCTCTATGCTACTATTATCCACATATGCTAAGCTACCCATAGGCACCCTACGTAGAGCACCAACCATAACACTAACCTTACCAAAAAAAAAACTAAAGCACACTCATATCATAATCCTTAAAGTATTCTAACCACCTTCTTGTTATCCAGAAAACACACTTATCATCTTTTAGTAAACAACCTTTCATCCTCCAAGACTCGCAACACTAACCCCAAATAATTCACAAGCTCTACACATTTCAATACCTCATCACTAGAGACCACAACAAACATATAAAGGTAGGGTTTTAAGACCCTATTCTAGAGACCCATAAACATATCCAATGCATACCTCAACCAATCTCCAGGAAGACACAACATGCACGCAACTATTCCATCCCAAGTATAATACCACAAACCACCACACCAACTCTAACAAGTCACAAGGCAAAACCTAATGCAAGATGAACATGGATCAACAGTTATGGACTTTCTAGCAACTAAAACAAATAAAAATAAATAAACAATGGCACACTAGCCCCAACAATGCACACACATCGAAGCCAAGGAAACTTCAACTTTTCGGTAATAACATCGGGCACTTCTTGCCTCCCTTGAAGAGCATAGAAATGAGTATGCCCTGGAGAACCCCCTCTATCAACTTCACCACCTTTACCTTTGTTGCTATACTAAGGGCATTCAAACTTTTTGTGACCCATCTCCCCACAACTAAAACAAGTATTAGTGCCCCTCAAGCATAGGCCACTATGACCCTTACCATACTTTAGACACCCAACATTCGGAGCCACACCTCAGGCCCTTGGAAAATCATTAGCAAAGCCCACCTTAGAATCATAAGAAGACCCTTGGCCATGATGATACCAACCACTCTTTTGGAACTTACCCTCAAAACAGGCCCACTTGGCCTCATGATCTCTTCTCTTCCTTAATTTCTCCTCCTCCATTTGTTCGGCATATGTCATCAACCAAGATAAGTCCATGTCACCAATTATCAAAGTGGATCAACATTCTTCACTCACCAAATCGGACTTATTCAACCTAGATCTAGTATTGTCCACCAAATATGGAGCATACTTTAAAAGTTGATTGAAATTGAGGTATAATCCCTCAGACTCATAGTACCTTGCTACAAATTCATGAACTCTACCAGCTTAGCTTCCCTAAGCTCAAGAGGGTAGAACCGATTAAGGAAAGCTAATTTGAACTTCTCCCAAAGCACCATATTACCATTTCCCTTCTCCCCCTTCCAATGATCATACCATATTTGGGCTACCCCTTTGAGTTGATATGCCACTAACTCTGCCTTTTCATTCCGCCCAACACCCATGTTAACAAAAATCTTGTATACCTCATCAATAAACTCTTATGGATCTTCATTCACCTTTGACCTGTAGAACACCGGAGGATTCATCCCTATGAAGTCCCTTAGCCTAGCTCCCGTAGTAGTATCATGAGGGGCTTGGGACCCTTGGTTGACTTGATTTGCCACAACTTGGGCAAGCATAGTAAGAGTATCCTGGAGCTCACCATTTGTAGGTTGCTCCTCGGGAGTTTGGGTCCTTCTTCCTCGAGTGTGAGACATGATCTAGAATAGCAAAGAATAATTGTTAAGGGAGAAAAACTTACTATAACTCTATAGCACGACTTAGAACACGAAAAAGGAAAATATTTTCTATAATATCTCATAGCCCCCTATTTATAGTCATGGCGCGCTTCACAACCATGAATATGTATCTGATCAACGCATTGTGTTGGACTTCAAGGATTTATCAACCTATTGCTTTGATACCAAGTTTGTCATGACCCAAGCCTAAGGCTTAGACATGACACAACTCAAGGAGAACTTGAAGGAACCCCAAGCAAGCCATATAAAGCATTCTTACACATCCTTGGTCATGGAAGTAATAAATCAGGCATCAAAGATAAAAGAATGGGAAAACCGGGACTAAGGAAAAATCTTGCACAATATCATGGTCAAAAGACAAGAGTTAAATTCATATCACAGATATATAACATGTCCAACAAATTCCTCTAATACATGGATAAGAGCGAGGGCCAAGACAAGGTAACCAGGCTCACCCTCATAGTCAAAATAAACAATAAAGATGAATATCACAATGCATAATAGAATAAACGTAGACTACGTACCCAAAGTGGAGGACTCACCAACTACCTTGAATAGCTTCGAACTAGCCATGTAGAGAAGGATGATCAACTTGGGCACCGGTTCCTACATGTTAACATCATATAGGCATAGAGTATGCAGTAGTACATTTGAATGTACTAAGTATGTAGGATGCAATGCAATAATAGATAGACATTATAATCAAAATGCATAATATTAAACAATAAGCATAATATACAATATGACATGAATGATCAATGCTTAAGTAAAACATGCCTAAGTAACTCATGCTCATATAAGATATCATATGTGTAGAATAGAACAAGCTAGATTTCCAAAGTACAAACCCTTTGGTAGGTTAGAGATGATGTCGCCCTATCACTTAGGTGGTGAAGTACTAACCTTTAACTCAGTTGGTGATAATGCCGCCCCATCACCTAGGTGGAGAAGTACAAACCCTTCCCTTGGTTGATGAGTACAAACCCCTATCTCAGTTAGCGATAATGCCTCCCCATCAACTAGGTGGAGAAGTGTGAACCCTTCTCTCGGTTGATGAGTACAAACCCCCATTTCGGTTATCTGAGTTCTTAGACCCCTTGGATTGGGCATGGTCTAATGAAACACTTTTATATAGAGTATATCATGTACATAATCTCATTTCATCATCATATAGTCAATTATATCATATCTCATGCTTTAGACCTTCAACTCCTCACGAAACTAGATTCGGACATTTTATCAAGCACTTAGAGGGTGTGAATGCTAGTATAAAATAATAAAATATAGAGATGAAATCATATAGGAAAATCAATTGTAAAATCATAAATCAACACCTTACAACATCCTCAAGAAACATACATCAAAACTCCTCCGCAAATCTTAAAATAGATCAAGGATTTATAGCTCAAAACACAGTAAACAATCACAATTTCACATAGCTTTAACTTAGTGTGCAGTGAATTTCATAATAATCAAGACCCATTTGTAAATCAACTTTAAATCATGCAATTTGAGTAAAAGGAGGCTTGGGTATTATGGTGAGAGGAATTGATGAAAGAAACCCACATACCTTGGGTCTAGAGTTGCTTGGAATTTAGATTGGGAAGAATGGAGGCTTGAAAATGATCTTGGAATTCAATCTTGTTCTTGGGTTTCCTTGAAATTAAATTGGGGATTGATGGAGGCTTTTGAGAGAATTGAGAGTGTCATAAGATTAGATTAATGAGTTTGATCCTTTTGAATATATTTAGGTCTTTTAGGAAAGTTAAGATAGCATTGGAAGTCTAAAAAGGGCATCACAGTTATTAAAATTTATGAAGACCCATAAGTGAACGGATCAAAAAATTGGCAAAATGTCATCTCACTGAAGACTTGACTGGCCGTGTGGCACTCTAAGAGTCGTGTAGTGTGCCCATGAGACAAGACTTAGACAAAAAAATGGAACTGGAACACTTGAGAAAAAGTTAGCGTCAATGTCACTTTGATAGATCACTTCACCGGCCGTGTGGTGCTTCACGGTCTGTTTAGTGGTCCATTGCACTACACTTTTTTCAGAAAATGAGAAGAGGCTGGTCATGCCAAGGTGCCATAGGTCGTCACCCTTCACACGGCCTGTCAACAGTGCCTGTGGCACCACTCTTAGCCACATTTTCCCTAAGTCCAACAAGCTTCCTTTGGCACACCTTGTGGCCATCCACATGGTCAGTGGCGAGAAACATGGCTGTGCTATTGGCCATGTCACCTTTCTTAGTGCCAAAAATGGCATTTTCTAACCCCATCTGCCCCAAATGGCCTGACAAAGGCCACACTGGCCATCAAGCTATCCGTTTGATACCACTGCACAAGAGGGTCTCAGGAAAATGATCAAAACTCCTTCATCTGACATCGGAATGAGGTGAAAACAAGTGAATTGTGAAGTTAACTCAAAGGGAATCCCATTGGTTAGGATATAAATGGACTCTTCTAGCCCTAAGCCATCCAAACTGCCCATGCAAGGCAACACTGCCAGTTAAGCTGTCCATGTGACATCACTATATAGGAGGGTCTCACGAAAATGGTCATAAATCCCTCATCCAACCTTGGAATGAGGTGAAAATATATGCGTTGGAAAGATAACTCAAAGCTCTTTTATTTTATGTTTTGTGGGCAACTCGGTTCCTAATGCGCTAAAAGTTATGCTTGTTTAATGTTGACCCTTGCATGAACCATCACCCAAAATTCAACTTTTAGGGAAGTCTTGAACTCGTTTAGGCACTAGGAGTCTCCCATGAACCTAATACACCCACAAACTAAACAAATTAGGCTTAACACATGGATACATAAGAGATAGAGTTAAGGGTGTCTCAATCAAATTACTGTTAGTAGCATCTTCATCATCAGAATTGCATCTTCATCAAGCTTCTACCCAAAAATGGTGAGGAAGAGTGTTTAGATATTATGGTTCTAACTATGTCTTAAAAATTTCTGTTCTTCCTCTTAATGGTTCCATTTTGTTGAGAAGAATGAGGAGCAAAATAATTGTGTGAATACCCTTATTCAAGAAATTTTTAAAGGCTCTGCTTTCGAATTCTCCTCCATGATCACTTCTGATAGATATACTGTAGTGACCCTTTTCTCTTTGTACTTTCTTACAAAAAACTCAAAGTTCTTTAAAGTATCATCTTTTGTTAGCTAAAAATATAACCCAAGTAAAATAGGAATAGTCATCACCAATAATAAAGGCATACCTTTTACCACCAATACTAATAGTTCTAGTTGGACTAAAAAGATCCATGTGAAGAAGTTGAACAGGTTTTGTTGTAGAAACAATATCTTTTGATTTGAAGGAGTTCTTTATTTGCTTTCTCAAGCGTCACAGATGTGATCCTTTGTGTAATCCAGCTTTGGCAGTCCAACTACCAATTCCAGTCTTACAAGTTTCTCAATTAATCTCATGCTTGCATGGCATAACTTTGGTGCCAAATCCATGGATCCTCAGAAATTGATGCAAGGCTGATGTGATTTGTGGATCCTTTCACTGAGTCAAGAATGTAAACATTCTTGTTCCTGCTTTCAGGGAGAATTTCCTTTCATGATGCATCCTCAATAATACATCTAGCTTTCTTGAATCTTATTTTCAAGTTAGAATCACACATTTGACTAATGTTCAACAAATTGTATTTCAGACCCTTCACAAGATAAATGTTAGTAATATCACAAGATCCATTTAAAGAGATGGTTCCAATACCAATGACAGTTCCAGTCGAGTTATCTCTAAATCAAAATTTTCCATTATTAAAATCAATAATAGATTTAAAGAAATTATTATTGCCTATCATCTGATTTGAACATCCGCTGTCAAGATACCACTTTCCTTTTGTTTTCGAGCGGAGTTCCTACAAAACAAAATTACTTATTTTGAGGTACCCAATTAGTTTTAGGTCCTTTTTGGTTAGAGGTGTTGTTGTCTTTCCAAACCATGTTTCATGGTTTATATAGACAAGATCTGCATCGAGAATAAGAATGAATAAATTTACCACAATAGTAACATGAGCTTTTACCAATTTTATCAGATCCAGAGAGACTATGATCACTTTGAGAGTAAGTCGACTGGTATGACACAGTTGATTTAAATTCTTTATTAGAGCTAAAGATTTTCAAGAATTGTTTAAGAGATTTTTTAATTCAAGGTTTTGTTCATCCAAAAGATCTCTTTCAACTACACAAACTTCAAGTTTGATTTCCAAAACTCTATTTTCATATTGAATGGTTCTATTCTCAAAGGATCTTTTTAGGTCTGTGATGGCCTGATCTAGTGTTGCTCATAAATTATGACAATTTTTTCAAAAATCAGATTTTAGCTAAATAGATTCATCGATAGCCATGAAGCACACATTACTAGATTCATCTTGATCATATTCAGATGTGTCTTCATCACTCTAGCTGCTAAGTGCTTTGTTTCTTCCATACCCTTGATAAAATCTTCTCTTTGCTTCAGGACACTCACTTACAATGTGCCCAAATTTGCCACATTCATAACACCTGCAGTCATTTTTATTGTAGTTAGTATTTATTTATTTCTAGAACTATTTGACTTACCTCTCCTTTGGTTTCTGTTGCGTCTGAAGGTTTCCATGATGAATTTTGTGATCAGTGCAATTTCATCCTTATCAAATTCATCATCATCCTCTTGAATGTCATTACTTTCTTTGAAAGTGACATATTTCTTCTTCTCATCTTCTTTTTCCTTTTTGTTAAGATGAGTTTTCTAAAAAACAATTAGATTTCCTGGTACTTCATAATAGGTTAAATTCTTTACATCTATACTTCCTAGTGCAACGATCTTGGCATGCCATGGAGGAGGTAAACTTCTAAGAACTCTCCTTATGTGTTCTATGGGAGCATATTCTTTTCCTACAGTCTTGAGTTCTCCAATAATTTTGCTTAGTCGTGCAAACATACTCTCAACAAATTCTCCTTCTTTCATCTGAAATAGTTCATATTTTTAAACAAGGAGACTAACAATGATTTCTTTTACTTTGTTAGTTCCTTCATAAGTGACCTCCAATTTGTCCCACATTTCTTTAGCAGTTTTGTAGTTAGAGATTTTTTCATATTCTTCCTCACTGATGGCATTGTAGAGGATATTTTTTGCTTTAAAATTTATCTGAATAATATCCATTTATTCATTAGTGTAGTTTTCTAGACTAGGAATAATAGGAGCCTCACTTTGTTGAGAGCTTGATATAGTTCCATTTGCTGTTTGGTTGTGGGATAGGAATATCACCAAGTTTGATAACCTTTCAAACTTTTACATCATAGCACTTGATAAAGGTCTCCATTCTATTTTTCTAATGCGAGAAATGCTTTCCATTGAAATAAGGAGGTTTGATTTGAGAAGTTTTCTTTCAAAAAAGTGCACCAATGGTTTGATTTTGATTTTCCATGATCTTTTTCTCACCTGTGGTTAGATAGAAAAATATTATGAGACCAGGCTTTGATACCAATTGAAAGTGCAAGAGAGAGGGGGGGGGGGACGGATGAATTAAATTTTCTTCCTTTTTCTTAACTTAAGCCTGTATTCAGATAGTAAACTAGTATATGAGATAATCGACTAATTAAAGCAGATATAAAAGTATGCAGAAAAGTAAAGTGCGTAAAAGAAAAATTCAATACCGAATATTTTATACTAGTTTGGATTCAATGTGAATCCTAGGTCTAGTCCCCTTGGGTTGCAAAGGATATCTCTTCAAGCCTTTAATGAAGTAATGGTAACAAGAAATAGAACTTAAAACTAAACTCAGCTTTTCTCTCCTTTTTTTGTAATTTTCTTTTTCTTTTCATACAATCCTCTCTTTCAATTTTTTTCTTCTTTTCTCTATCTTTTTCTTTCACAGTAACTAGTCTAAAGTTTATAATGATTTTCTAAAGATGAAGAGCTTTTAAGAATGACTTGAAATGCAGTAGGCTTGTATACCTTATGAGATATCCGGCCTCGTTATATTGAAGAGATGGCATCCCAAGAGATTTGATCTTTGGATTGAGGCAGTGGTGAATCCTCTTCCCAAGAATAAAGGCAAGGCAAGACGATCTTCTTGCAATCTTCCTGATTCTTCTTAATCATGCAGACCTTTCTTGATTTGGAGAAGTTTTTTGATCTTGTGTCTTTACAATCTATATGCAGATCTCTTCTATATCTTTTCCTTTTTCTTCTTTTAATTTTCCTTGATTGACCTCATCAGATTTTGTTTTCGATAAGAATTGATTCCCAAATTTGAGTTTTCCTTTTTGCTTTGATTTGCTTTCCATAAAGGTTGTTTCCTCAGATTTCCTTTTTCACTTGAGATTTTCCTGTAATCAGTCAAAATAATTTTGGCACCAGCATGTGTTCCTTTCTTCTTGCTGCTTAATTTATTGTTCTTTCAAATCAAGTTCAATTTTTCAGTTGCTTAATAGATTTTGATCCTTTTTCGCTTCCTTGATTGATCGTCAATCATAGTGAAATTGATATTTCTAATCTTCCTTATTTGCTGATTGATTCTTTCTTCAAGGATAAGACTTTTAAGGCAGTAGCAGAATCTTCTCAGATCTTTATAATTTTGCAGATGCTTGTAGCAGTAAAAATCTTCTCTTAATTGATTCTCTACAGTCCAAAGATGCTTGATTGATTTTCCAGATTATTTTTCTTTCCCACTTGAGATTTGATTAATTATTTCAGTCCAAATATGCTAGATTATTTTTCCTGATTTATTTTCCTTTCTTGCTTAGTGTTAGATTGATTCCTTTCAATAATTGTGCTTTTAGTGCTTCCAGCTAGATTTCCTTGATAGATGCTTTCAAGTCGTACCTTAGCTGGATTATTTCCTTTTTGATGTTTTACTGCAATATGACATCAGTCAAAATATATTAGCACTAATAATCCCTTCTTGTATCTGTACTTTCTTAACCTTCTCCTCTACTAAATTTCCATCCTCTATTTGCACAATAGCTTGTTGCTATTTTGTAGGGCATGCTGGTAGTATGATGACTTTCTTTCTGTTGTTCTCCATTTAGAGATAGTCTAGCCTTGTCTACTTTATACTAATCCTCCAAAAATACTCTCAACTCCTTATGCATATTGTCTTTAGGATTCATCTAGGGCAAGCATAGAATTCTCATATCATCTTTCTCTAATTCTGCCCTTGAGTAGTTGCCAGGTAGAAGAAGAGGCTTCTTATTTCCTTCTCCATAAAAATTTATTCATTCTTGATCTTTTTTTATGGGAAAAGACTCAAATATGCCATCAAATTTTAATAAAAAGTTTATTTATGTCATTTGTTAAAAATTTGGCTCAAATATGCTATTGTGGTAAGGAAAAGACTCATTTATGTCATTATTTTTTAACAGTGATTTTGCAAAATCACTTTTTTCTTAATTTTTAATGGATAACATAAATGAACTTTTTGTTAAAATTTGATGGCATATTTGAGTCTTTTCCCTTGTCTTATTTAGTCCTACGAGTTCTTCTCTATATTTGTCTATTTAATCTATCTATAATATAGAAGAGTCAAGTTGGTACAGAAATGGTAAACCTGTTTTTATGCAAGGATAAATGATGATATGTTGTCTTGTCGATATTCGCCTCTTTGTGTCCCTCCAATTTTTCTAAATCAGCTTTCCAAATAGGCGATGCATTTTTCAAAGAGTACGTCAACACCCAGTCGAGTTTGTCAACAATAAATTTCATACTTGGGTCATTACTTCATTGCCCTTAAATGGACCAACTACTTGATTAAGATTCAATTTTGCTTCACTTCTCTTCTGAATCAATCAGTGTCATCGATTCAGCTATAGAGAAATTCTCATCGATGGAGTCTCGAAATGCCTATCGGCACGAAGCTTCTCTATTTAGCTGCTATTGAGTTACTTTCTGAGGTATATTTATTAGCTATCCAAAAGTTTAAATTAAATGCACTTAGTGTTTTCTTAACAAATCAATATAAGTGTACTAATATGATAGTGATTAGTTTTTCTACATTGAACATCGGTAGTAAAATATTGGTACAATATCGTACATTATCCTTGTATTTACGTAATTTTGGATTTAAGAAATTTTGGAGTTAAACCCACAAGATTCATATTACCGTAACTTCACCAATATTAATCTTTATAAACAAAATTATTACTAGAAATCTTTTGTTTGAGAGATTAAAAGTAAGAATTTCATTAATCCTCTTCTTAAGTATAATGAGATAACTAAGCTTGAATTTTGATATTCTTTATAATCAGCAAAATAAAAAAAATTGTATATCCTGATCTAAAAGGTTAAACTGTACGCAAATCTTACTTCTATCTCGTATTTTATATGATTATTAATCCTTATTTGGTTTATACATTTTTTAGGAGCTATGATGCGTCAATAAAGTATAAAGGATAAGCTCTTAACAAATTACAACAAAGAATATGTCATAATTTTCAAATATTAAAAAATTTTAATATTAAATAATGATGCACAAAAAGGTATTTAAGTTTCATAGAATATTTAATATGATTGATGTACTTGTTTTGCTTATTTCAACTTGCTATATGAGTGGACATGTACTCACCTAGCTAGCCACCTGAAATGCTGAGGAGATGTGAATTGCAAAAAGATAGTGTTTACGAATTCTATATTTGAACAATTTGCAATTTTTGTTGTGCTACGAAAATATAATATTTACGAAATTTACATAAGAGGCAGAGTGTGTCAATTTATGAGTGCTATATATTTTATTTAATTTTTTATTTTTTTCATTTAATTATTTTGTTCTCGAAAAGAGAAGGAACCAAAGTTTTTCTAAAAAATATAATTAGCTATAATATGACTTTGGTTGATGATCTTTGGCAGTATGAATTGTTTCCCTTCTCACATTAGCTCCAATACTTTATAAAGATTTCACGTCATAGATGAGGATGACATGGATAGCTTATCGTCAATGCTAAGGAAAAAGAAATGATTAGATTGACATTAAGTATTACTTTGTAAATTATCTTTTGCCAAATATTATTTTGATAAGTGTGATAACCAAAGAGGGGGTGAATTCAAAAATTAAGGATAGTTGACTGCTTCTTTTTGATGGTCGACTAGAGCTTAAGTCAGTTATCAAGATTAATATGTAAGCTTAGCAGAAATAATAACAAAGACAAGCAATTTATACTGGTTAAGAACATCAATGTGGTGCCTATTTCTAGTTTCCTTGAGTCACAAAGAATTTCTTTAAAGCTCAATGAGAATGATAGGTTGCACGCAGTGCAAGCACTTGATCTTTTCTGATATATCAATCAGACCTTCAAATGCTCTTTACTTTGACTAGTCTAGAATATCTTCTTTCTCTCTTTTTTCAATATTATTGACACTTGGGTACAAAATTTGTAATGAATTAAAAAATAATACTTAGGCTAGATCTTTTTCAGTGAGCGTCATCAACATCTTCGGAAAGAGAGCTGTTATATGAAGCTTTTTGAATTCTAGACGTTGGAGCTTCTCCTTGACCCAACAAATTTTCTTCCAATCAAGGATTTGTAATAGTCCTTGATTGGAGGATCCATCCAAACAGATGAGATATCTTTCCTTACATAATTTGATCTCTTGATTCTTGGTAGATCTTCTATTGTGATTGAACCACCTTAGATGCGATTCCTTATGTTTCTCCTTGAATCTTGAGCAAATCTTCTAGCTGATTTTTCTTCCTTTAGCCAGGAGTATTTGATATATCCTCTTTTTCCTCCTTTTATTCTGATTGGCCTCTCTTTTCCTTTTTGATTCGTCCTGCAACTACAATCATCAACATTATCAGGCGCTAACAATCTTCCCCTTTTTTGTGATGACATTTCAAATGAGACAAGCTTAGGTTCTAAAATTACTTCCTTGTCAGTTGGCAGTTAGCTCCACCTGTCTAAGCTGCAGCTTAAGGTTTGATTTCTCCCCCTGTATTTGCGCCTATGTGTGACCTATCTAAACAACACTTTCTCCCCCTTGGCATAATAAAAAAGAAAAGAGAAAACAAAACATAAACATGTATATAAACACAAAATAAGAGTGTCTCTAAAAGCAGGAGAGGACAAATATGGGGTGAACAAGCCCAAATACTATAAGCCAAAAGAGTTTGAATTTCACATATCTATGATTATTTATAGTTACTTGAATTAGCTGAAAACACTGCTAAGGATAACAAGAAGACTCAGATCATTCCTAGGTACATTCTATTGGCTGTATGAAATGATGATGAACTAAACAAGTTGCTTAAAAATATTACAATTCTGAATGGTGGTGTTAGGCCTAACATTCGCAATGTTTTGCTGCCTAACAAGAAGTATGGCTCCTCAAAGGCTGATGTTACTACTAAAGAGAAGGAGGAGAAGGAGAATTAGAATATTAATGATTCCATTGCTAGCAACAGGTTATATATTCTTGTATTGATAGAAACCTTTTTGAATTAAAAATTTAGCCAATGGAACTCTTCTTTATAGAAAAACAACTTTAATTGTTCCTAATTTTATTGTTCCTTTTTTTTGTTTAGCCAAATATTTTATTTTTGATTGAAATAAGTCATGTTGAGAGACAACAAAAATATAGGAAGATTACATTATAGCGCTTCAAAATTTGCCGGTATATTTCACTTACATATACAAACACAAGGCTGAATTGAGATTTTTGAAGCTCATTAATAAAATGAGTTTTTTACACAATAGATTATTACTAGTTGTTGACCACGTGCGTTACACATGTATCACTTATGAATTTGTTCAAGATTTTTAAAATCACATACGCGTATAAAAAAAAGTTTAAGAAATGTGTGATGCATAACCTTTTCAAATCCATTTTCAGAATTCAGATCCAAATAACCTTTTACAAACTCTGATACTGAAAATACAAGTAAACCACGTCATGGTGACCTAATTATCTACTTTAAAGGCTTCACAACATGCCACACATGTAATATATACTAACCATAGATTGCTTAGTAAATATAATTTAATTGTGAAAATAACTCTATGAAGACTTGGACCTTGCATATTAGGATTAATGGATCAGCAACTCTAGTTTTTCACATTCTCAACTTTTATAATAATCTCCTAAGTAAACCCCATAGACAAATAGACAAACAAGGTGGATTTTATTAGGGTCAAATCCTTCGGCCATTTCTATATTAGGTAAGAAATAGTTCTCTAACATAACGATCTTAGCCTCCAATGCCTGGGGAAAAATTTTAAGTCGAGGACTAAAGCTTCAATGTAATTAATCAGTTCCTTTGATATTTGATATGGAATTATGCCACCTTGATTAAACTAGTATTGATACATTTTGAGGAACCTGACCTAATACTGTAAAGTATTGTCCGCTCTTGGGCTTAGCCCATCATGGATTTCTCCCTTTGGGCTCACCCCAAAAGATGCTTCACAGTATATAAAACAGTCCTTTGCTTATATACCTAGCATCTCTTTTGTGTTTTGCTAATGTGGGACTTCTCATCTCAAGATGGATTGTTACATACACTCCCTCTATGGACTCAGCATCCTCTCTGAGGTTTTTCCCACCGTATGAGATTCGCCTAAACTCAGTACTAAGGTTTTCTCCGTCACACCATGATTCGCCTAAACTCACTTGAACTTTGACCCACATCGACAAGGCTGACACAAGAGTGACTCTGATATTACCTGTAATGACCTGGCCCAACACTGTGAAGTATTATCTGCTCTTGGAACTAACCCATCACAGATTTATCCCTTTTGGCTCACCCCAAAAGGCACTTCACAGTATATAGGTCAGTCCTTTACTTATATACCCAATATCTCTCTTGTGTTTTGTCAATATGAGACTTCTCATCTTAAGATGGATTGTTACAAATTCAGCATTTAACCAATATGTCTCCATATATATATATATATATATATATATATATATATATATTGACAATATATGTTATTTATAAATTTACCTATAGTTACTGATTTCCTCATTTAGTATTTAATGATTTTAATAAACTATGGCATTCCATTATTATTATTTTTCTTCCCTGAAAGAAGAGAGGGTTAATCAATATAATATAATTCCATAAGTAGAAGAAAAGATATCAAACTTGGAAACATGAAGCATTTTCATATCAAATCAAAATAATCTTTTAATAATCTCTAATCCCACAATAAATTTTAAGTTGAACTGAAACATACAAGCTAAAACATAAACAATTTAAAATGCTGCTATGAAGACTTTGACCTTAAAAATTAAGAACAATCAACAACTCCAGTTTCTCAAATTATCATTAGCTTCGTCTATCTCTTTGTCAACTTGAAAATAGTCTCTGAAATTGACCCCATAAACCAAAACAAGATGAAAGTTTCCTGATAAAAAGGATGGATTATATTAGAATAATATCCTCCAACTATTTTCAAAATAATTAAGAATATTTCCTTAATGCAAGGATTTTCAACTCCAATTCCCTGCCACGAAACTTCATGTTGGGAATTAAAGTTTCGATATACTTGACAAAATAGCTTGAATAAGGAAATGAAATTGCCCCATGGTTGGAGTAGTAATGATATATAGCCTTTAAGATAGCTAAATCTGGATTATAATCATAGTCATCGTGTTTTTTCAACTCACTTTCGGATGTTCCTACTATTTCAATAAGATTGGAAAATGGAGGCTCATAGATGGGCTTCCTTTCATAGGATTTGGGCATGGGATGCTTCCCTTTTTCCTCAATTTTTGGTCCTATGATAAGTGATTCTTCATTTTGTTGATCGTTGTTGGATTAATCATATGGAGGAGATGAGCTAGGTGATAAAGGTATATTATCAGACATGATGATTCTTCGTGAAAATATTGAAATGGAGAATGAAGAGTTGATTATTTCTCCTGCTAAATTTATAGCTTTCTCATTTGACTAAAATCAATAAAATATTAATTGTATTGAATCTTACTTGAGATTTTCTTACCGTAGAAGTCACATTTCTTTCCATAACTCTATGTAAAATGTTCACAAAAGATTATTTGTTAAAACATTTACTCATCTCCCGTGATTTATGGCTAGTAAAAATTGACCTAACATAGTACGCATGTACGAATATCCTTAAGCATAGTCATTCATCATCATCATCATCATCATCATCATTGTGATATCACCATGACATCACATACTATAACATATTATAGTAAGTGAAAAACTCCTGACTTCAAAATTGAATTACTATTTTACCCTTGCACTTGGTCAAAATCTAATTCTAAAGATTTCCACACACACACACACACACACA
Organism: Solanum sejunctum; assembly: GCA_025642045.1. Classification (NCBI taxonomy): domain Eukaryota; kingdom Viridiplantae; phylum Streptophyta; class Magnoliopsida; order Solanales; family Solanaceae; genus Solanum; species Solanum sejunctum. The sequence continues at coordinate 29,381 of JAOTQJ010057364.1, forward strand.
CAAACACACACACATGCACACACACACACACACACACACATATATATATATATATATATGTATGTATGTATGTATATACACACACATACAAGAAAACCTAAATAGAGCAAGTATAATCATGATCCAATGCAAATGAAACGTATAGGTGGAATTACGACTGTCACCATAACTGGTGTACACATCTACAGAGCTAAGCTATCAGATGGAACCCATAGGAGTATCGTAGACTGTGTATAATAATCTCAACCTTGCCACCTTCACATGGTCAAGAGGTGTCATAATATCTCAACCTTGCCACCTGTGCGTGGTCAAGAAGTTTTAAAAAGTGGTATAATCTTATCCTTGCCACCTCCTCGTAGTCGAGGAGTTTTAGAAAAGGTGATACAGTATCTCAACCTTGTCACCTCTTCATGGACAAGGGATGGTACCAATGTATTATGGAATATATGCATGCCAATGCCACAACTCAACATATATAATAGTAATATAATAAAATAATAGATAAATAATAATATAGAATCAGAAAGGAAAGCTAAGTGTCATAACTGGTACAACAAACCATCCACATGTAGGGGAGAATATACATGGCTGATTCCGGGTGCTAGAGCACCAATTGAGCCCAAAATTTTTTTTATGTATCTATGTAGAAAATATGAAAGTATTGTATAAATATAAAGATAAGCACCTAGTGAACAAGAGATTACATAGGTACTTTGGTTCTCACTGCTCTCCTAAGGCTCAAAGCAAGCTGCCGGATGAGGGATGGAATCTCACTGAAAACACTAGCTTTTTTACTTGAGTACCCACAGTATTTAAATCTTAGAACCGCCACTATCCACATGTCTCAAATCACTACACTTACCAATAATCAAATATACCGATAACACCGCACTTCGCAAGTGTAACATACCCCATAATTCTTTTTGCCTAGTCTGAGTGGACGTATAGAGAAAATTGAGAAAATGCCTAAGAAAAGTTGCGAGAAGAGAAACCACGAGGGTCATCTACATCCCGTAGAATGATCTACGACCCGTAGAAGAGGCTGATAAATTTCCTAATGACTTGGTAAAATTTTCTAAGTCTAAGGCTCATGTACAAGATAACATATGACTCATAAAATATTTCATGGCCCATAGATTAGCTTTCATGAGTTAGTAATTCAAAATTCAACTTTTCAGTATCTTAAGTTATGAGTTATCAAACGACCCATAGAAATATCTACGGCCCATAGAAGAGGTTTTATGGAATCTATGCCAAATTTCAGTAACTCAAACTTTCGGATCCCTTTTCTACGAAAGTTCATCTATGGCTTGTAAAAAGATCTATCACCCATAGATATGGTCTTGTAGAACCTGTCGACAGATTTTAAGAAGGGTATTTTTGTCTATTTCTATCCATTTTAACCCAATCCTTGGACGTTTTAGACTTTATTAAAGTCTTAAAACACTAAAGTATTTTCATCTTCCATTTACGCTTAGAAATTCTTGAGATTTCCAAAGGAGGAAGAAAAGCAAGGGTTTATAGTTCAAGTGCAAAAATCAATTGAAGTTTGATTGTTTCTCCTATTTTCAAATATATAAGGCTTACTAAAGTGTGAAACTACGTTCATTCACACACCCTTTCACCTATTTGAGTCAAAACTAAAAATAAAAATTGAGACTTGGAGAACCCTATTATCCTAATACTGAATTTACTGCATTTATTATGAATTCTTATGATGATGTATGAGTTACTTGTTGCATTGCATAACTATTGATATGAAATCAACATAAAATTTTATACTTGATATGATAAACCCTACACTACATAACTTTTATGAAATTCTTTACATGGATTGAGTTGAGATTTGAGTGCGATTACCTGAGTTGAGTAACTTGAGCATAATTGAGCATGAGAAGCATGTTGCATTTTAATCACATGTACTTTTATGCATTTTACTTGATTACATGTTGAGTCCAAATTGAGTGAGTCTAAATGACCATCTAAGTTCGAGTTGAGTCTGATTGATTTCCTTGACTGGCTGAGTTGATGAGAAACTGAGATGAGCTGAGTTGAAGTAACCTAATGAGATTTAAGTTGACTTGATTTGAGATTTGAGTTGATTGATTAAGTATTATTAAAATTTAAGTTGATTGATGAATTGAATATGGTTTAGTCTTGGGAGTAATATCGAACATCAAGTTAGGAGCAAGTAAATAACTATTCTGACCCACAGAACTACGTTGCTAGCATAAGATAGTCGTGCAACATATTTTGGCAACTCTTGTCCCAAAAGACGAAAATTCATGATGGATTCTTGAGAGAATTGATCTTCCTTTGCCTTGGCAAATTTAAGACGGGCGTGTCAACAACGCAACCTTTGTTGTGCATCATCAATCTAAAGGTTGTAGGATTGGATGTCTGATATGCTGCCAAAATATAACTTTTGGTGCTTACAACTTGAAATTTTGTGTGTTCTCAATGCGATGGTAGTTGGTTTATGTGTTTTTGTGTTATATTTACAGGATTATAGGTTTGGCCTTGATTTTGGAAAAAAAGTGCAGAAGTTGTTTATTTTTGTTGTTATACAAGACCCTTTGTGGGCCATAGATCATTCTAAGGGTCGTGAAGTAGTTTCGTGAACAATTCCAGTGAGGGGATAATTTTTTGAATTTGATTTTACGAACACGAAGATGAGCCATAGAATATTTTATGAGTCATAGAAGATGGTTCGTGCCCTGAGGATCCGAGATTGTAAATTTTTGAAGATTTATCAGACGAAACCCTTTTATGGGTCGTAAACCAGTTTACAAGTCATAGAGAAGTGTCATAGAGTTAAAGTTCACATTTCCAGCAGCTTTGTACGAGACCCTAATTATGGGGCATGGACTGCATTACGACCCATAAACTCCTTTCGTATGGCATGCCGATAAGTTCTTCTATTTTGTTTAGGACTTATATTTTACTTATTATAAATAGGTGTTTGAGTTTATTTTTCATAAGTTTTTTGCCTAGTACTCAGAGAACATAGTAATTAGAAAGAGAAAATAGTGATATTAAATTGGAGAGTCTTTGAGAACACTTGTATTTGAATTTCATCTTTGAGCTTGTGATTCTCATTGAAGTTGGATTTCCTTATCCTTAATTATATTGTGTAAGTGTTCAATTATGTTTTCTCAATCCATAATTCTTGCATCTATATAAAGCATGAGTAGCTGAATACATATCTATTGTTATGGGAACCATGAAGACTATCAAGGTAAAATCAGATAATTCATAATTCTTAGAATGTGTTCATGCATGTATTAATTATCTCTCCTAGATTTGGATGTTTTCTGATGGTGGTCAACGTTAGAACCTACCTAGTTTTACTAACTGGACCAAGGTAGTAATTAATAAGAAAAGAGATTAATTAACATGATTCAATTGATGTGTTCTCGTATAATCAACCAAACTGGGCCAACGAAAAGTTATAATGGGACTAATAGGTAAGGGTTAATAATGCACGCTATAGAGATGGGCCAAGTCACATAGTAAAATTCAGCCCTCACCTTTGACCAAAGGCCTTGGTGAACATAACTTACCATCCTGCATGCTATACACTAGAAAAGGATTAGGCTATCCGGTGAAGCTGAGTTAGTGAATCATGGAGAACACAAAATCCTAGTTTCTCTCCATATTGATTTATGTCTTGTGATAGTTAGTTTAGTTTTATTTTATATTAATTATTACAAAACCTCCCCCTCTTTGGGGAAGTAAGTTGGTTAACTACTCGAATTGCAAAGTTGGTTAATCACTAGAATTGCAGTCATTGAATTCTCTTGAATCTCTGTATTCCCTATGGGTTCGACCCTAACCTTTGTTAGGTTTTATTTCTTGACAGCGATTGCTTTATCCTCTAAAAGGAGGTTTAGCTTAGGCGACATCAAGATTTTGGAGCCATTTTCGAGGAATACAACTAGACTCAATTAATTCATAGTAATTTGGGTGTTCATCTTTATTTCCCATATTTTACTTTTGTTTATTGTTTTTGTTCTTTTTCATGGTTAAGTGTGGCGTATGCCCAATACCTAGAGTCAAGGCAATCTCTTAACTATGTTTGACCCAGAGATCCATAGAATATTGAGGAGAATAGCCCAAAATAATTCCAATAACACGGCTAACATAGCTCTGAACAGGAACAACAATGAGAATGCTGATAATGAGAACCCACCTCCTCTTGAGGACATTGCTCCCAACCTCAAGATTTCAATGCCTATGGCTATAGATGTGACTAGAGCTATTATGTTGCCACTACTACTTGCTGACACAATGTTCATAGTCTCGAGTGGGTGACTTCAGATGCTGCAAAACTATGGGATATTTGTGGGCTTACCATCAGAGGATCCTTATAGCCACCTACACAATGTTACATTTGTTTGCAAGAGTGTGATGGGAACATAGAATCTGTCTACAGATGTTGTGGGACTTCATGTCTTCCTATTGTCACTTATAGGCAATGCAATATTATAGCTATCTAAGCTCCCGCAGAGTTCAATCACCAGTTGGGCAGACTTTCAGAAGGCCTTTTTGGAAAGGTACTTCCCTAGATCGAATAAGCTTAAGTTGAAGGATTAGATCAACAACTTTGAGCAGCTTCTTGGTGATTCGATCTGTACTACTTGGGAGTGATTCACCAAATATTTAAGGAGTATCCCAGACCACAAGATAGTTGATGATGCCTTGGTGCAGATCTTCTATCGTGCCCTTGATAAGAACAGGCAGGCCTGTGCTGACACTATCATCGGGAGCATGTTCTTGGATCAGCCATTTGCAAGGATAGCAGAGTGAATGGAAAGAGTGGTCAAGACTAATCATGCATGGGGGCAGAAAGGTAGAATATCTACCAAAAGTTCATGCACTGTCAGTGTTGGTCTGAAGCAAGTAAAGATCAATGAAGAAATCATGCAACAACTTGCCCAGATTTGCATAGGTATGGAGGTTATGATGAAGTAGAACCAAGAGCGAGTCAATGCAATGGTTCATTGTTTCTCTCCAGCGCATGCAAGTGAATGTGGTCTAACAAATAATATAGTGACCATGATTAAGGGGTCAGGATGTCGAACCCAAGGGATTTAAATGAAATTGGTAAATAATCCAAGCTATTACATTTGAAATGTTTTTAGTAAAATGATAAAAATCTTAGTGAAAGGAAATTAAATTACTAATTAAACTTCTACACTAAACTGGTTTTTGTTCTTAGTTATCAAGTAAAGAGCAATTTCGGGATTATAACCTTAACGATGTTGTTTTAGTCTCAAAGTTTGTACCTATGTCTGAATTCTTAACTACTGATCTATGGGGTTAAAATTACCTAAATAGGTTGTATGCCTCTGCCAGCCTATCATTATTGACTACCTAACTACATTATTGAGCGGGAATAGACAGACCAATAAAAGATCTTTAACATTATCTTCCCGTATTATGAACCAAGCTAGGTGTGAGGGTAGTTGTAATGGGTCTCCCTTACATGAATCAACCTAGTTTTCTAGTCAAACAAGATCCCTATACTACAGTGTTCTATTCATTCCAACATCTCTCGAATCCAGAATGAACAACTAATTTACCCCATAGTTGGCCAGTTTCTGAAGTTTAGATAAAAGTAATATAGGAGTAGTCCAAAAAAAAGACCATTCATAAATGTTAAAAATCAAGAACTAAACATTGTCTATGGATACAACCCCAGAATATGGAGAATTATCCACTTATAGTAACTATGTACATCATGAATGGACTAGAAAGCATTAACAATCAATAAAACCAAGTTAAAACTAACGAAGTATCCCTAAAAAGAGTTCTTAGTCGTTCCTCCAAGTTCTTCTCATAAACCAGATATGAAAAGCTAAAGCTTTAGATAAAATATAAATTAAAATCCCGTAACTTGATTTTTCCTTTGCATCCATCAAGTTTGCGACGCGAACTCCCTATCCTGGGTTGGATTTCACATATTTTGCTGACTAGACCACTTTGCGAAAAATTTGCAGAAGTCTGCGGCGTGGATTGGTGAACTTTTTCCTATTTCTCATCTTTGTTCTTCCTTTTCAGCTTGCACAGCTTCACCCTAGGTCTACGACATGCAATTGAGTATTTTTGCTGAGTTAACTAACTTTTCTCCTCTGAATTCTAGGTTGTGTTCTTCCTTGAGATACGGGTGTGACTCCAAACTAGCATAATTTGATCAAAACATGCAAAAACACAACCAAATAGTGCAATTGGCCTTGGATTAGCAAAATAAGATAAATCAAACTCAAAAAACCTAGACTCTATGAATTTACCCTCTAACTAAGCTCTATTTATGGGTATTTTTGGCTAACTCAGCGTATAAACTTGCCAAGATCACCACCCCACACTTAGAGTTTTATCTGTCCTTGGCAAATTAAGACATATGCATGAGACTCCCTATGAAGTATGTACAATGAACATCATATGATCAAAACTTTTGAACCATGGCAAACACTTCTTCAGACCCCTAGCAGCATTAACTTGCATCTAGCATACATGTATAAATGCGGACTCCTGCATAATATTTAACAACTCATTTAGTTGCCAACTTTTGATGATTATGTGCCCTTACTAGAAGAATTACCCATGTACACCACTAAGAACCTAGATAAAAGATTTAAAATGGCTACACAATCAACTCTCTCTCACCCAAAAGATGTCTTATGTTACTTGTAGTTCCCATAGGCATGCCCTTAATGTATGACTTCAACCTAGATAGAATCTTTCTCAAAGGATCACATAGGTCTTTTATTTAGTTGTAGTGTAGCGAAGGGCTGGTGGGATACATTTATGGATATAGCTAACATGGCTTAGTTCCCAAGCGCTTATAACTTACTCTACAATTCTTCTACTCCTTCACTTTCAATCCTCCCTAATTCAACACCTTTTATTGCATCTATATAGTACCAAAACTACACAACATTATATAAAATTTTAATATTTTTTTAGAACCAGTGGCCCTGTGCGATAGGTCCATGATGCATACTGGTCGCGGATTAGGACTGGTTTGGGCTAAAACTTTTTCTAACATTTCTCTTATTAACTACACTACCACTTATCCTTTAGGTGTCCATTCAGGTTCTCTTCCCTCTAATTTATCGTGCTAAAGCGATTAGGAATCGGGATCAAACATGGTTAATCAATCAAAGAAAGGGATCGACTTGAAATATTACTAACCAAAGAAACAGGCTAAAGCTCAAAAGGGCAAAATAAGGATGATTTTATTAGGTGGATACAAAGTTTAATAGTATTGGGCTACCAAAAAATGCCTAGATCCTCTCCTGTAAGTCCAATTCCTACCAAGTCTAATCCATATACCGGGCAAGTTCTAGCAACTATAGCAATGTAGACTCATAAATATGCTCTCTCACTCCTGGTAAACTCTCATCATAAGGCTAACACTAGAATCACCAACACATTATCCACATGAGTTGAAAATTAAGCGTACATACATTTGTGAGTTAAAATATTCAAGCATTAAATTACTAGAAGTTCAAGTGATAGTTATATCGGTTTGTATGCTCGACATATAATGCTTGTTTGTACAACTACCGGGACTCTAAATGAGATTCAATTTGATGATTATCATTAGGACGGTCATCATCCGTCCATCATAGGTCCCTGTCACTCAACTATGACTACTACTACCATCATTCACAACCACAACTACAAGACTCATGACAAAAGTAATTATCACTACAATAACGCATACCTAAACATTCACATACTAACATCCAAGCATCTCATGGTTAATAATTACAGACCAAATAAAAATAAAAATGATGTTTAACCGAAACAAGAGACATAGCTAAGAAATATAAAGTCTTAATACAGGCCAAATTAAACAAAAATAAAGCATACAACACAGAATACTCCCCACCCCACACTTAAACATAGCACTATCCTCAGTCCTAATCATACATAACTTGTGAAGTGGGAAGAAAGTGCTTAATCCTAAGAGTCGAGCAGAATGGTCTCACCCCCAATACCAACAGGTAGCTTCTCCTCTATCTCATCCTCCTCTGTGTCTAATCCAGTTCGTACCCCGCCGGGGTCTGTAGTGATGTCATTCTAAATGGGCTCGATAAACTGAGGCTCGATGCCCAATACCACATTAGCATGGGCATTAAGAGGGTAATGAACCCCAACATTATGAAGCTCCTCTAGTGTGGACGGGTGTTTGTCGGTCCTATGCCACAATATATTGAGCTTATATATGCGGGCTATGATCAACTCATCTCTATGGCTCCTCCCCACTGTGGTGAGGACCAGGCCCGTGGACACCTCAGGCCCCTTAATGTTTATGATAACATGGGGGGGCCTCAATGCGCGAGCAATAATCTGCCTCCTCTGTGGGTACACCTGTAAGACGACAAAGCTTAGTGATAAGGACACCAAAAGCATACCTACTCCCTTTGTGCACCTTCACCTTCCGTATGTCAGGCCTGAAGATAGTGCTAAATTTGAGGTCCACCCCTATCATTAGTGCATAAGCAAGACACACAATATCTCTTATGACAATGGTGAATTGCTATCCTAGAAAGAAAGGGTGGGTCATGATTTCAACCCAAACCCGAGCTTCCCTATTCATGTGGACAAACAAGAAGTACTGATGGTAGCCTTTATAAGTATGGTGAATCCTCTTGGCAATGGAATTCACCCCGATGAGTGTGTGGCAGATGGCCCTATACAATGGGTGAAGCTGGAGATCAATAAAGGTGTTTGCGGGGACATCTATGGTGCTAAGGAGCCCACTAATAACAATTAGAGAGATGTTGACCTCTACCTATTGAACTGTCATAACATGAGTCTGTGGCTCCTTTATCATATTCACATAGGATTCTCGAACGAGACTCAAGTTGTAATGCCTTAGCTCCTCGAACAAAAAGTTTAGCCGTTACTCCATGTAATGCTAGAATATGAGCGGGTGCTCCCTGGCCAATGGATCCGCATCTAAAGGAATGTCTAAGTAATACTTTACTTTTTCATAGGAGCTATACCAGCATTGCCATACTGATCAGTACCTTAAGACCAAAGAGGACCTTTTGGCCCTAGGTATCTGGGGCTCTAGGCACCTCAGGGATGTCTTTAGCCCTTCTTCTGGTGCTAGATGTCCCTGCCCCATTAGTTTGGCCTGTTTGACATTTGCGGGAAGCCATGTCAATCTGCAAACAATATAAACAAGCAAACATCAACACATAAGCACAAAATAAGTCCCCTACTACACCGTCAACCACACACGACCCCACTTATATTCAAGACAGGAATTAGTAAGAACTCAAATGTCCCCACTTAATACGGGCTACTGGACAACATTTTGACAACATAACTCCATATCTCAAGCAAACAATACCATCCCAACATTTCCAATCTACATTTATATCATTCACATGTTCAACATCTTGTTTACAATAGTAATTTCAAGCAAATCACCCCAAACAGTACATTCAAGAACAGGTGAACTCAGGGGGCACAAAATAAGGCATCATTCCATAATCAAACAACCCCACACTTGGAATTTTGCAATACCCAAAAACATGGATTCACATAATTAACAATTCAAGTTCACGATTACAAAATCCCCAATTTTCCTAAAATTCAACCCCAATTTCAGCCTAGGATTTTCACCCACAACTATCAAGAACAAAAATTCTTTAATCCAAGAAATTAGGCCTAAAATTTTAACACTTAGCAACAATCAACTAAGAATAATCAATACAAACAAGTTGATCCACTTGATTTTACCCCAAGAGCATAAAAAATAGTTAAACACTTAATAAAGAACAAGAAAAATTAGTGAAGAACACTTACTTGTCTTGAAGAATGCACAAGAGATGATGATAATGTTAAAGAATCTTGGTGTGTGACGCTGATTAATTTAAAGTTGGAGTGTTTGAGGTAGAAAGATTGAGAGAAAATTGAAAAAGAAGGGGTTTAGGGTCGGGTTATGTTGAAAAATGAAATAAAAAATAGGTGGGGGGTATTTGAAGAAGGGTGGGGTCACGTAGGGGAAGGGAAAAATTCACGCGTCTCCGCAAAACAGTTGTAATACCACATGGATGCGGATAAGGACTTAATATTTTTTGTTTTTTAGCTCACCTGGATGTACAAAATAGTACCCATCCGTGACATAGGCGTGTCGCATACATAGCGCGGATGGACACTATTTTGGGGCTCGAAAAAAATTATTTTTCAAGTTCTGGACCCTAAAAATTTCCAAACACCTGAATATGCTACAACACACTAAAATAAGTTAATTTGGTCAAAAAAATATAAAAATATCTAATAAATCATTAGGAATTGAGGATGCAAAAAAAGTAGCAAAATGCATGCTGGTCCATGACGCGCCACTGTTATGGATATGGATGTGGTGAAAATTTTCAATTTTACATGAGTTCTATAGTTTTTGATAAAACTAAACATAAAGAAAACTAATTATTGTTACCTCACCACAAGTAGACTCCCGTGCAACACCTGATTTACTATCGCGGCACAATGCACCATGTTATCACTCATCATTGGCCAACTCGATAGCCTCTTAAAATTTTCTTGTGTCTTTACTGTAATAGTACTTGACACATTTACCATTTACTAAAAACTTTTAGTTAGAGATCTCTTTCTTCAACTTCATTGCTCCAACAGGTGTCACAAATACCAACATAGAAGGTCCACTCCATTCGATTAGCTTACGTGGAAATAGTCTTAAACGAGAATTGAAAAGTAGTACCTATTGGCCTGACTCAAAATTACTCTTGATAATATGCCGATCGTGCCATATTTTGGTCTTTTCCTTGTAAAACTTTACATTCCCATATGCTTAGAGCCGAAATTCTTCAAACTCCTTCAACTGTTCTAGCCTTTTTCTTCCAGAAAACTCTGGCTCTAGATTCAGCCTTTTTATTGCCTAATATGGTTAGTGCTCGAGCTCAACTAGAGGATGACAAGCTTTACCATACATGAACCGGTATGGAGATGTTCCGATTAGGGTCTTATAGGATGTTTTATATGCCCATAATGCTTTATCAAGTTTTGCAACCCAATCTTTCCTAGTGGTGTTCACAGTTTCTGCAAGATTTGCTCAACCTCTCCATTTGATACCTCTACTTATCCACTTGTCTTTGGGTGGTAAGTTGTAGCTACCTTGTGCCTTACTCCACATTTATCTAGAAGATTTTTCACTATTTGGTTAATGAAATATGTACCCCCATCACTAATGATGGCTCTTGGAGTTCCAAACCGAGTGCAAATGTACTTTTTTAGAAACTTGCTTACCACCTTGGGTAGGTAGAGCTTCCGCTTCCACATATATTGAAACACAGTCGACTGCTTCCAAGATGTAGTGATGGCCAAAAGATGGTGGGAATGGACCTATAAAATCTATACCCTGAACATCAAAGTTTTCCACCTCCAAGATATTGTTCAGGGCCATCTCATGCCTTTTGGAGATGGTGCCAGTCTTTTGACAAGGATCGCAGGCCTTTACGAACTGTACAACATCTTTGAAGAGAGTGGGCTAGAAGAAACCTGATTGCAGCACCTTGTGAGTTGTCCACTTACCTCTATGATAGCCTCCATAAGGAGAAGCATAACACCTCTCCAAGATCTTTCGCATCTTTGCCTCAGGAACACATCTTCTTACCATTTGGTCTACCCTTTGTTTGAAGAGATAGGGCTCATCTTAGATGTAAGCCTTTACATCATGAGCTAACCTCTTTCTTTCCTGATACTTAGCATCTGGAAGAAAAACCCTATTCACTATGTAGTTCACTATATCTCCATACCAAGGTAGCTCTTCTACTTCTAGTGCAATAACTGCTTATCTAGGAACTCTTCCTTTATCAGCATTTGCTTGCCTATACGAGCATCATTCTCCAACTAGAATAAGTGATCAGCAATCTGGTTCTCACAACCCTTGTGATCCTTAATCTCATTATCAAACTCTTAGAGCAAAAGGATCTATCTAATTAGTCGAGGCTTTATATCTTTTTTGTTAAATAGGTACCTCACTGCATCATGGTCAGTTAATACTATGACCTTGGTGTCCATTAAGTATGTTCTGAACTTGTCAAACAAATATACCAATACCAGCATCTCTTTCTTAGTAACTGTGCAGTTGTTTTGAGCAGCATCTAGAGACTTGCTGGTATAATATATGGAGTGGAAAACCTTCTCTCTTTGCTTCCCTAACATTGCACCCACAACCATATCACTAACATCGTACATGAGCTCAAATAGGAGTCGCTAATCAAGTGCTATCAATATTGGAGCCTCAACCAGCTTCTATTTCAACAACTCAAAAGACTGCAAAGAAGAAGCATGAAAGTTAAAGGGTACCTCTTTCTCCAAGAGGGCTCATAGTGTCTTTGCAATTTTTGAGAAGTCCTTACTAAATCTACGCTAGAGTCCTGCATGTCCTAGAAAACTACGGACTCCCTTAATAGACACCGGTGGAGGTAGCTTCTCTATTACCTTAATTTTTGCTCTATCTACCTCTAAATTACATTTGGATATTTGTGCCCTAGTACTATCCCTTTTTAACCAGAAAGTGACATTTCGTCCAGTTAAGGACGTAGTTAGTCTCCTCATATCTTGCTAACACTCTATCTATCTTTTGTAGACACATCTCAAAGGATTCACCAAAGACAGAGAAATCATCCATGAACACCTCTACAAATTCCTCCACAATGTTATGGAATATATCCATCATGCACCTTTAGAAAGCGGCTAGTCAATTGCATAAACCAAAGGGCATGCATTTGAAAGCATAGGTTCCATAGGGACAGGAGAAAGTCATCTTCTCTTGGTCTTCAGGTGCAGTAGTGATTTGGTTGTACTCCAAGTACCTATCTAGGAAGCAGCAATATTCTTGCTCAGCAAGTCTGTCCAGCATCTGATCAATGAAGGGCACTGGGTAGTGGTCTTTTCGGGTGGCATCATTCAACTTTCTATAATCCATGCAGATATACTACCCTATCACTGGTCTGGTAAGGATCATCTCATTCTTTCCATTGGTGATGACCATTATCCTTCTATTCTTGGGTGAATATTTCACTGGACTTACACACTTGCTGTCTGAAATGGGGAAGATGATCCCCGCATCCAACCACTTGGTCACTTCCTCCTTTACTACCTCTTTCATGATTAGATTTAATCTTCTCTATGGTTGGGCCACTGGCTTATGAACTTCTTCTATGAAAATCCTGTGTATGCATAGGGCTGGGCTAATGCCATGGATGTCTAACATTTTCCAACTAATTACTCTCTTCTTCTTTTTTAGAACAACCATAGTATCATCCACCTGGGCTGCAGTCAATGAAGCAAATAAGATTACTGGTGAAGTATCATTTTCACCAAGAAATTCATACTTGAGATGTGATGGCATTTGCTTCAACTCAAGTTGAGGAGCTTCTTCAACTATGGATTTGGGTGGTGGTTCCAACACTCTAATCGCTCAACTACTTTTTTTTTAGCATGCTGACACTGTGAGTGTTCAACACACTTATGATTTCTCTAGTCTCAGCATCATCTACTAGCCCTTGATTCAGTAACACTCTGGCTAATGGGCCTGTGATCTCTACTTGGCTCACTATAGCCACAGTATTAATCACTGTGATAGCTGCCAAATCTTTATATGTAGCTTGCAGCTTCATCGCTTTGTAGACATCAAACACCTCAACTTTATCATAGGCTCTCATGCTGAGCCTCCCTGTCGCTACATCAATCAATACCCCTTCTGTAGCTAGGAATGGGCATCTAAGAATGAATAAGACCTTTAGGTCTGGCTCAAAATGAAAGATGACAAAGTCTACGAGGAAAATAAGGGATCTCACTTAGACTAAGACATCATCAACCACACAATCTGGCCTTGCGACAGAATGATCCGCCAATTGTAAGAAGATGGTAGCTGTATTTGGTTTCCCAAGCGCCAATTTCAAGAATATGGAACTAGGCATAAGGCTGATAATTGTGCCCAGATCGCACAAAACTCTTTCTTTCAGACAGTTCCCGATGGTTATTTGCATAGTGAAGTGCCCAGGATCCTTCTACTTAGTTGCCAAGTATGATCTATTGAGAATCCTAGAGCTACATGCCTCCATGAATGCCAAAGTCTCAAATTCAACCAATTTATTCTTGTTGTCTACGATGTCCTTTACATATTTGGCATACTTTGGGATCCCCTGCAAACATCAATCAAAGGTAAGTTAATTTATACCAATTTTAGGAGTCAGATGAATTTCTAGAAACAATAATCCCCCTTCTTCTTTTTTAGCAACTTTTGTGGAAATGGAGGGGAAGCTTTAAGAAGTAGAGTTGCCTCATCAGTAGTTGAGCTGGGATCTCCAGCCTCATTGTTCTATGCTGTGCTTTGTTCATTCCCATCTTTCTTCTTTAGGACCAACTCAATCAATAGCCACCCACTTCTCTTGCAAATTGCATTAACTTACTCGGGTTGGGGTCAGTGGTACTTAGCAGGCCTCCTTGAGGCATAGAGTTCATAGTGCTGGCTAGCTAACCTAATTGTTGATACAGATTCTGGAGACCTTTCTGGTTTCTTTGAATATATCTTCTTCTTTTCTATTTTGGTTTGCCAAAATTTACCTCAGCAACTTACTATCAGTCATATTATTTGGGTTAGCTTGCTTTGCAGGCTTCTACATCTACTAATTATGTTAAGCATTGCCCCCCCCCCCCCATCGTCTCTGCTTAGGTGGCCCCTAGTTTTGCTAAGTACCACCCCAAGAGAAATTAGGATAGTTTCTCCAATTTGGGTTATATGAGTTCACGAAGCCATGATAGCCACTGTTGGCATTGCCAACAAAAATTACCATTTCTGGGCTCCATAGAACTCAGCAGTCTGGTCACCTCCCGTACAAACATCACACCAAATATTTTGCTATCGCTGTACCATATTTGTTAGGGCTGTTTGTTGACCCATGGCCATTGGTGCTTGTTGTTGCTAACCTAATGCCAGGTTGTTGAAGTGAATGGTCATCATGTTCTGCATGGCTGGAATCTAAGCCTGTAGGGCAGTTATACCATTACTCTCCAACAAACTAACCTGCTTTTTGACTACTGGTCAGCTTGATCCTCCATTACATTTAGGATTTCCTTGTGCAAGCCAATTGAGAAGAGCATACAATTCATCATTTCTTCTCAAATAACAGTCTACATACAACAAAATCAAGAAGAATCTTAGTGTTAGGTTCCAAGCCCTCAATAAAGTTATAGACTAACACCTCGTTAGCTGAACAATGATTGGAATAATTTATCAGAAGAGTTTTAAACCTCTCCCAAGCTTGATATACATTTTCTCCAAGCTTTTGCTTAAAGCTCAGAATGTCACTCTTGAGTTTGGCTATCTTTCTAGATGAGAAGAATCGTGTGAGGAACTTGCAAGCAAGATCATCCCTAGAAGTGATAGAGTTAGGTAGCTCAGTTTGTAGGCACCTTCATGCTTCCCCCAACAGTGAGAAGGGAAACAAGTTCATGGGATGAAAGTGTCAGCAATCTCCAAGAAGTTTTTAAGATGGACCTGTGGGTCTTCATGTGGTAGCCCTATGAACTATCTAGTAGAGTATAGTAACTGGATGATATTCTCTTAATTTCCCACCAACCACCGGGCTCTGGCTTAAGAAAGTAGATAGTGACATTGGTGGTTCTTGGGATTGCCATATCTTAAACTAGACTCGGTGCCGGTGGTCTAGGAGCTAGTGGTGCAGGTGGATTTCCATTTGCCATTTCCTCTTCAACAGGATCAGTTTCTCCTTTATTATCTTCTCGATCATCTTGTACAATGAGTTCAATCGGTAGAGTTTGGAAAAAGACCCCTTCTCTCCTCTTTGATTACCGAAAGTAACAATCCTAATCTTCTAGTTTAGTAGCCAATTACACGCAAAAATGACTAAGATCGAATGAAGCAAACACCACAAAAAGAACAACCCAGAAAATCAACCAATTTAACTTCAAATTCCCAGCAATGGCGCCAAAAACTTTTTGCTCCCCAGCGCATGCAAGTGTACATGGTCTTACAAGTAATAGTGGTGCTGTTAAGGGGTTGGGATATCAAACCCAAGGGATTTAAATGAAACTGGTAAATAATATAAGATATTACATTTGAAATGTTTTTAGTAAAATGATAAAGAGATTAGTGAAAGGAAACTAAATAACTAATTAAACTTCTACACTAAACTAGTTTTGTTGTTAAATATCAACTAAAGAACAATTCCAGAATTGTAACTTTAACAACGCCATTTCAGTCTCAAAGTTTGCACTTATGTATGGGTTCTTGACTACTGATTCATAGGGTTAAAATTACCTAAATAAGGTTGCACACCTCTGTCAGCCTACCATTATTGACTACCTAACTATATCATTGAGCGGGGATAGACAGACAAATAAAAGAGCTTTAATATTATCTTCCTGTGTTATGAACCAAGCTAGGTATAAGGGTAGTTATCACGGGTCTCCCTTAAAAGAATCAACCTATTTTCCTCGTCGTCCAAGCTCCCTATACTACTGTGTTCTATTTATTCCAACATCTCTCTTTTCCAAAGTGAACAACTAACCAAAGTAGCCCTAAAAACAGTTTTTAGTTGTTTCTCCAAGTTCTTCTCAGAAACCAGATATGAAAACCTAAAGTTTTAGACGAAATATAACATAAAATACTATAACTCAATTTTTCCCTTCGCATCCATCAAGTTCGCGATAGGGACTGCCTATTTTGGGCTAGATTTTGCATATTTTGTTGACTGGACCACCTTGCCAAATTTTTACACAAGTCAGCGACACAAATTGTACACTTTCTCTTGTTTCGCACCTTTTTCCTTCATTTTCAGCTTGCACAACTTTACTCCAGTTCTGCAATGCACACTTGGGTATTTTTACTCAGCCAATTGCCTTTTCTCCTTTAAATTCTGGGTTATGCTCTTCCATTAGGTTCGAGTGTGACAATGGACCAGCATAATTATATCAAAACCTACAAAATCACAACTAAACAGTAAACTTGGCCCTGGATTAGCAAAAAAAGAGAAATCAAACTAAAAATACCTAGACTCTATTTATGGGTATTTTTGGCTATTCAGCGTATAAATACGCCTAAGATCATTCATCAACCTCCACGTGCACCCATGTGTGATGAGCCTTATTATGATGAGGATGCGTGTTTTGTTGTTGATTTGATGGGGGGTTTCTGGACT
Organism: Solanum sejunctum; assembly: GCA_025642045.1. NCBI lineage: Eukaryota > Viridiplantae > Streptophyta > Magnoliopsida > Solanales > Solanaceae > Solanum > Solanum sejunctum. The sequence goes on from JAOTQJ010057364.1 coordinate 46,597, forward strand.
AATGCCCAAAGGTCCAATCAGGACTATTGTCGACAAGGTCAAGGAAACCAAGGTCAAACCTTCAGCAGATATGAAGCTTTCAGGGACAATCAAGGAGGATATTATGAGAGGAATAGGGGTCCAACGAGAGATGAAAATTGGGGATGTGGATAAGGCTTCAGAAATAGTCCATATGTGCCATCACATAACTGCAACGCAGGTGCAAGTAGTTCCAAAATTGAGGAGATGTTTGATCGCTTGTTGAAGAAGGCTGAGACATAGGATAAGACTCTGAGGGGAATGAAATATGAGATTTCTAGTATCAATAAAATAATTGAGTCTCATTTTATGGTATAAAATAGCTTGAATAATAGTTTGGTCGAGTGTCGACTCAACTTCATCAGCATTACAGGGGTGCACTACCTAGAAGCACAGTTTAAAGTCCTAAGAATAAAAGGCAGTGTATGGAGGTTACTACTCGAGGTGAAAAGAGCACCATTGATCCTCCCATGCCAGTTGATGAGGATGATGTTCGAGAGGATATAGTTGCGGCCAATGATGCAAAGATAAGAGATAATCATGGAAACATGGGGTGAGCAAAGCTTGTGATCCTAGGCTTCCTCCTCCCTTCCCTCAAAGAATAAAAAAGAGAGAGGAGGAAGGCAAGTTCAAGCACTTCCTCTCCATGCTTACTGATGATGTGCACACTCCAATAAGAAAGTGGTCATTATCAGCAATTAACTTAACCAGAGGTTAGGGGCGAATCCACAGGTAATACAGGGTTTGACTATAGAGATCCACTATTATTCATTTTAAGCATCGATTGCTAAAATATCTAAATGAGTTTTTTTTTATTTAAGAACAAAAATAAAAATAAACACTATACTAACTATGCAGGAAAACACTCAAATTTAGGGAGAACTCAGGAATTGTGTTCCCCATGATTCATTAACTCAATTACCCTAGACAACATAACTCTAATTGGGAATTCGCATGCAGGATGGTAACTTAGGTTCTTCCATCCTTCTAGTGATGGTGAAGGTTGAATTTCACCATGGCACTTGGTTGGCATCCATGGTGTGCCAACTAACCATTACCCATTGTCCTAGTCAAACTCCCTTTGGTCAGGGTTGGTTGATTAGATGAGAACACATCAATTAAATTATGTCATCAATAAAGAGATGATATTTTTTAAAATAAGGAACAAAGTATCCATAAATAGCAAGTAAAGGTTGGGGTCAAAATTTCAAACATTTGGTGCTCAAGCATTAGCATCTGTCTGGTCTTAGGGGTCCTAGGCCTCGGTCACCTCCTCGATGGTATGGGTTGAAGTCGCTTGCAAGCTACTCTCTACCTATGCTATGCGCCATTCCTGGTCCCTACTTAATGCTGCCAGATCTAGGGACTCCTGCACCACCTCCTCCAGTATCTGCTCCTCTAGTGCGAATGCTTCATCATCAGTCCTGGGCCTCTTCTGGCTCACCTTTGGGTCGTCAATCTAGAGATGCCTCTTCTCGTGGACATGTGGGCTATCATCAAATAGGTCAAATATATCATCACCCGCCAGTGCCACATCAGGGGATGCTATAGGAGTTGTTAACATCTTCACCAAGTCAACCTTAAACTTGGCCAACTTCTCTATCACAACATCCATGTCAGCAGGCCTAGCATTTGCGAACCTCTTCTAGACTTGATAATTGAAGGCATCTACTCTGACATCCACTGCTCTCTGACACTATCATTTATCAACTCATGCGTATATGACTTGGCCCTTTCCTTTGAGTCCTGGACCATTTGACGAACCCACAAACTGATTCAGCTAGCCAACCTCTGTAATTATAACTTCGTCATCACTACCCTATGATGTACTGTCAAAATACAACATATTTGATGCCTAAAACAAATTATTTTATGAGTTCTTAATGTGACTTTTTATGATCTTTATGTGTTTTTGTGTTATTATTGCAGAAAAGGTAGGTTGGCATGATTTTGGGAGAAAATTACAGATTTTGCTGAAGTGCAAGATATATGAGCTCACCAAGGAGTCGTAGCCCAAGCTACGAGTGGTAGTGTGATCTCGTAGCTAGAAATAAAGAGCAAAAATCAGAAATCTGCTAAGTGAAAGTCAGCTTTATGAGTCCATCCTATGAGTCGTAGGTCTCACTACGAGTCGTATAGGTGGATGCGAAGAAAGAAATAG
>JAOTQJ010057365.1:0-14027 GCA_025642045.1 Solanum sejunctum
GCACTTTTAAGAATTGATGCTAATTTGACCAAAGCATAACATGATTTATTTATATAGCATTAGTACATGTAAAATGTAGGGTGTTACATTAAGTAAAGAGTCAAGATCTTATTTTTCATTCACCTCATCAAACCATGAAGACTAAGACCCTTCATCAACAACAACACCATCATCACCAACCTCTTCCAACCTAACCCCCAATCTAGCCAATTGATGCACCTCCCTAGCCATATCCTTATCACCACCATCAACATGAGCTTGGCTACCCATAGATACCTTACTCAAAACATCCACCACCACATTTGCTTTACCCCGATGATAGTGCACACTTATATCACAGTATTTAAGAAGTTCTAACCATCTTCTTTGCCTCAAGTTGAGATCTTTGTGAGTGAAGACATATTAGAGGATCTTATGATCGGTTAACACATAAACATATACCCCATACTAGTAGTGATGCCAAATTTATAATGCAAACACAATGGCGGCTAATTCTAGATCATAGGTAGGGTAGCTTCTTTCATGTACCTTGAGTTTTCTAGAAGCATAAGCTATGACCTTACCATTTTGCATCATCACACAATCCAAACCAACCCGGGAAGCATCACAATACACCACAAATCCCTCAAGCCTATTCGGTAGTGACACTATAGGAATGGACACAAGCTTGTCTTTCAATGTTTGGAAGCTCCTCTCATACTCATTGGTCCACATAAACTTAACCTTCTCTTAAGTCAATTTTGTAATAGGGGAAGCAAGGGAGGAGAATCCATTCACAAACCTTCTGTAATAACCGGCTAGGCCCAAAAAGCTCCTAATATCTGATGGGGTCAATAGTTTAGACCAATTTCTAAGCACATCAATTTTCTTAGGATCCACTTTTATACCATCCCCTAACACCACATGACCCAAGAATGCAACCTTCTTCAACCAAAATTCACATTTGTCATATTTGGTGTACAATTTCTCCTCCCTTAATCTTTGCAACATAACCCTCAATGCCCCATATGCTCCTCCCTACTATATGAATAGATTAAAATGTCATCAACGAAGATCACAACAAAGCAATCAAGGTAAGGTTTGAAAACCCTATTCATTAGGTTCATGAAGATGGTTGGTGCATTAGTCAATCAAAACAACATCACAACAAACTCATAATGCCCATATCTAGTCCCGAAAGCAGTCTTGGGAATATCACATTCCCTCACCCTCACTTGATGATACCTGGACCGAAGATCAATCTTAGAAAAATAGCTAGCCCCATGCAATTGGTCAAACAAATTATCAATTCTTGGAAAAGGATACCTATTCTTTATAGTGACCCTATTGATTTGCCAATAGTCCATGCACATTCTAAGTGACCCATCATTCTTTTTCACAAATAACACCGGAGCACCCCAAGGTGATTAACTAGGTCTACTAGATTCCTTTTCTAACAAATCTTTTGATTGTTCCTTTTAACTCCTTCAACTCCGCAAGGGCCATATGGTAAGGGGGAATGGAGATGGGTTGAGTATCGGGGAAGAGGTTATACTAAAATTTATTTTCCTTTTGGGAGGAACATTGGGAAGGTCATTTGAGAAGACATCAAGGAACTCATTTACAACCGAAATCGACTTTATGGAAGGGTCTTTAGACTCCACATCTCTAACCCTCACAAGATGATAAAGACACCCCTTAGAGATCAACTTATGGGCTTTGATGCATGAAATGAATCTACCCTTCACCACCATATCTTGACTTTACACTCAAGGATGGTTCATTAGGGAATTGAGGCTTGACCTACATGTTCTACAATCAATAGAAGCATAGTAGGCATGTAACCAATCTATTCAAAAAATGACATCAAAATCTACCATGACTAATTTAACAAGATCACAAGGAAACAACTTATGCAAAATACAAATAAGAAAACTCCTATAAACTTTCCTAGCAATAATAGAGGCACCAATAGGAGTCAACACTTTATATGACTTATGCAACAACTCAAGGTCAAATGGAACTTTTTAGCAACAAAAAGGGTAACAAAGGAAAGAGTAGAACCCAGATCAATCAAAGCATATTCATCAAAGTTAAAAATTTTAAACATACTGGTATCAACATCAAAAACCTCACCAACCTCTTGACTCCCATATAGAACATAAAATCGATTGTGCCTCCGGGCACCACCTTGAGGATTTCCTTTATCCAATGGAACCTTATTTGTACCCCGGCCCTTGCCCCAGTTTCTTGGACAATCCATCCTTTTGTGACCAAGCTTCCCACAATCAAAGCATGTATTAGAACCCTTTAAACATGGGCCCCTGTGACTCTTTCCATATGTAGGACACACATCAATAGGAGGCACAACACCAACACCTTGAGGCCTAGGGAGGTCATTGGAAAACCCCCTATTAATAGCATGATGAGACCCTTAGCCTTGATGAAACCGTCCATCCCTTTGGAACTTACCTTTAAGACGTGCCCTCTTGGCCTCATGCCCCCTTATTTTTCCTTAATTTCTCCTCTATTTGCTCGGCATAGGTCATCAACCGAGATAAGTCCATGTCATTAATTAACATGGTGGATCAAAAATCTTCACTTACCAATTCAGATACCCCCATCATGAACTTATTCATCCTAGATCTAGGATCAACCACCAAATGAGGAGCATACTTTGATAGTTGATTAAACTTGAGTACATACTCCCTCACACTCATAGCACCTTGTTTCAAGTTTATAAACTCTACCAACTTAGCGTCCCTAAGCTCAAGAGGCAAAAACTAATTAAGGAAAGCCAATTTGAGCTCCTCCCAAAGCACCACATTACCAATTTCCTTCTCACTTTTCCATTGATCTTATTATATTAAGGCTACCCTTTTGAGTTGGTATGCCACCAACTCCACCTTTTCATTCGGCTTAACACTTATGATATTTAAGATTTTGTAGACCTCATAAATAAACTCTTGTGGATCTTCACCCACCTTTGACCCATAGAACATCGGAGGATTCATCATCATGAAGTCTCTTACTCTAGGTCCTTGGGTAGTATCATGAGGGGCTTGGCCCACTTGATTGACTTGGTTGGCCACAACTTGGACAAGCATAGTGAGAGCATCCTGAAGCTCACTAATGGTAGGTTGCTCCTTGGGAGTTTCGACCCTTTTTTCTCTAGATTTTGACATGATCTAGCATAGCAAAGTACAATTATTAGGGGGGAAACACTTACCACAACTCTATAGTATGACTTAGAACATGAATAAGGGAAACATTTCCTAAAACGTCTCATAGCCTCTTACTCATAGTCATGGTGTGCTTTACAATCGTGAATAGGAATCTAATCAATGCGATATGTTGGGCTCTGAGGATATATCAAACTAGTGCTCTGGTACCAAAATTGGTACAACCCAAGCCTAGGGTCTAGGTGTGACACAATGCAAAGGGAACCCAAAGAGACACCAAGCAAACCTTTTAGAATATCATTACACATCTTTGGTCGCGGAAGCAATAAAAATAAGCATCAGGAGATAATAAAGTGGGGCAACCGGGGCTAAGGGAAAGTACTTTCATATCATAAACATCAAGAATAATAGTCAAAGCTCTTAGTGTAGATACATAGCATGTCCAACAAACACCTCTAATACATAGATAAGAGTGGGGGCCAAGACAAAGCAATCGAGATCACTCTCATAGTCAAAATAGACAATAAAGAAGAATATATCAATACACAATAAGAGAAACATAGAGTAAGGTCCTCAAAGTGGAGGATCACCATAAGCTTGAGTAGTATCGAACTAGCCACGTGGAGAAGGAGGATGATCAACTTAAGCACTAGCCCCTACATATTGATATCATGTAGGCAATAGTATGCATTATTACATTTGAATGTACTATGTAGGATGCAATGCAACAAGAATTAGGCATCATAGTCAAAATGCATAACAATAAACAATATGCATTGCATCCTACATAGTACAACATCATAGTCAAAATGCATAACAATAAACAATATGCATAATATAACAATATGGCATGTATGATCAATGCATAAGTAAAATATGTTCAAGTAGCTTATGCTCATATAGGGTATCATATGTATAAAAGAGACCAAGCTAGATTTTCAAAGTACAAACCCCTTTGCTAGGTTGGTGATAATACTGCCCCATTACTTAGGTGGTGAGGTACAAGCCCTTCACTAGGTTAGTGATGATGCCGCCCCCTCACCTAAGTGATGAGGTACAAACCCTCGCTAGGTTGATGAGTAAAACCCCCCATCTAGGTTAGTGATGATGCCACTCCGTCACTAGGTGGAGAAGTACAAACCCTTCACTAGGTTAATAAGTACAAACTTCTATCTAGGTTATCCGAGTTCTTAGTCCTCCGGATTGGGCATGATCTAATGCAAATATTTATATAGAATTTATCATATTCATAAGCTTATTTCATCATCATATAGTTAATAATATCATATCTCATACTTTAGACCTTTAATTCCTTAAGAAATCATAACCAAATATTTTATCAAACACTTAGAGGGTGTGTAATGCTAGTATAAAACTATGAAATATAGAGATGAAATCATGCAAGAAAATACATTGTAAAACCATAAGTCAACACCTTGCAACACCCTCTATCAATATACATCAAAACCACTCACTAAATCTTACAATAGATCCAAGATTTATAGCTCAAAACATAGCAAAAGAGTCACAATTTCATATAGCTTTAACATAGTGTGCAATGAATTTCATAATATGCAAGACCCATTTGTAAATCAACTTTAAATCATAAAATTTGAGTAAAAGGAGGCTTAGAAAGCATTGGTGAAAGGAACCATGAAAGAAACCTATATACCTTAGGTTGGAGATGAACTTGGTGAAGATTGGAGATGGAGACTTGAATCTTGGAGAAGAACCTTGAAGGTGAACCTTTAAGGAAAACCTTAGCTTAGGATAAGGGTTTGGGCCTTGAATTAGGGAGTGAAAATATGGCTTAATATTTTAGTGAGTATTTTAGAATGTTTAGGATGAAATGAGGGTGAAATAAGGCTTACATATAGGTAAAAATACGGTTGGGAACCCTTAGGCCCAAGACCCAAAAGCCTTGGACTGGATAGAAATCACTGGCAACAAAATACACAGGTCTGAATCTGGTCTATGACATTGACTTGTCGAGGAGGTCATATTAACATATGTCCGCGACACCTGCGCGTTGTGGTGTTGTCATAGATTGATTCTGGATAAGAAAAATTATGAAAATTGAAATTTCTAATCATTTGCTTTTAAATCATCTTCTCCCCCTAATTTTGACCCCTGACAAGAATATGAAGTCGTATTTTTGATATAGTGCATATATTTTGAGATATATAGAATTTAAAATTCTAAGCATTTCGAGGCACATTTTCGGGCACTTTTTGAGGTCGTTTAATAGCCCAATCTTCATTTTTATGAAAATTGCATGATTTTAAGTTGTATTACTTACGGATATCTCTTATTATGAAACATGATCATGAATTATGTTGGGGTTTTATCAAGTATTGTTTATTATGCATGAGTATCAATTTTAAGCTTATACTATGAGTTGATCTTTGTCTATTTAGATTATGCATGATTTGAGCTACGAAAACTACGAACTATGATGAACTTTGGACATGAATTTCATGATACCCAATTTTGGGTTTTACTACAATATTTGTGGGTTGATTTGATTAAGTTTGAAATGATTTTATTTTTCTCCTTCTTGTTCTACACTCTTGAATTGCTTATACCCACCATGTGTTTGATGAAATTACTTGATATGGATTCTTGATGATGATGAGGGGTCATTGTATGAATTTATATGATAAGCATGTTATGATACTTTATGGGTCCCCAAGCATGTATTAAACTCATGAAAAATTCCCATGATCTATAAGAGAATTTTAGAACCCTTATACTATGTTTTACTCTCATGTGAAATGTGAAGCCCTTTCTTCATTCTTTTATGTGAAGGTTTGATGAGCTATTCTTGTACTCCTACCTAAAAGATTATATTGTAAGGTAAGGACATCCTATATCACCAAGTAAAAAGGCCATTGCCATAATGTACACTAAATCATGGTTCCTACCTAAAAAATTATATCGTAAGGTAAGGACATCCTATACAACCTATCAAAAAAGGCCATTTCGTAAGGTATACTAAATCATAGTTCCTACCTAAAAGATTCTATCGTAAGGTAAGGACATCCTATATCACCTACCAAAAAGGCCATGTCGTAAGGTACACTAAATCATGGCTCATACCAAAAATATTGTATCATAAGGTAAGGGACATCTTATACTACCTACCAAAAAGGCTATGTTGTAAGGTAGGGGTATTGGTAATACTCTCTGGAAAGGTTATACTGTAAGGTGAGTGGGTGGTTATTTGGCCCATCCCATGCATGTTTGTGTAAGGTGTTGAGCATATATTCCGTATTGATCTTATGTTAATTGACTATGATTAATCATCTTGTTATTATGGCTTATGATTCTTGCATTGCATCCCACACACTTAGTATATTCAAACGTACTAACACATACTTATGCCTACATGATATCACTACTGAAAAGATTCTAATAAGTGATCGAAAATATGCCTCGGAATGCCCAGACTTTTAAATTACATATATCTTAAAATTCATGCATGATATCAAAAATTGACTTCATATTCTTATTTAGGGGGTCAAAATTAGGCGAAAAGGGTCTAACCCTAATTTAAGAGCAAATAATTAGCAATTTCAATTTTTGTAACTTTTCTTATCCAAAATTGATCCACGGCAGCACCACGACATGCAGCTATCGCGGACATGTGTTAATATGACCTCATCGATAGGTCCACATCGTCAACCAGATGCGTACCTATGTATTTTGTTACCAGTGATTTCTATCTTGATCAAAGGCTTTTGTGTCTTGGGCCTAAGTTTTTCCAAACATGTTTTAATCTAAACTTAGCTACATTTCACCCTCATATCATCCTAAATATTCCCAAATACTCACTCAAATACTTAACCATATTTTCACTCCCAAATTCAAGTCTCAAACCATCATACGGAACTAAGATTTTCATTCAAGGTTCTTCTTCAAGCTTCAAGTCACCATCTTCAGTCTTTACCAGGTTCAGCTCCGAGCTAAGGTATGTGGGTTTCATTCATGGGTTCCTTTCACCCATAATTCCAAGCCTCCTTTTACTCAAATTGTATGATTTAAAGTTGATTTATAAATGGGTCTTTCTTATTATGAAATTCACTGCATACTATGTTAAAGCTATATGGAATGATGATTATTTTGCTATGTATTAAGCTATAAATCTTTGATCTATTGTAATATTTGAGAGGTGTTTGATGTAATTTGCTTGAGGGTTTTGCAAGGTGTTGATTAATTGTTTTACAATGGATTCTCTTGCATGATTCATCTCTATATTTTATTATTTTATACTAGCATTACTCATCCTCTAAGTATTTGATAAAATGTCCAGATATAGTTTCTTGAGAAGATGAAAGTCCAAAGCATAATATATGATATGATTGACTATATGATGATAAAATGCGTTTATGTACATGATAAATTCCATATAAAGTGTTGCATTAGACCATGCCCAATCCAGGGGGACTAAGAACCTGAATAACCTAAATGGGGATTTGTATGCATTAACTTAGTGAAGAGTTTGTACTTCTCCACCTAGTGATAGAATGATATCATCACTAACCTAGATGGGAGTTTGTACTCATCAACCTAGTGAGAGATTAGTACCTCACCACCTAGGTGATGGGGGGCATCATCACCAACCTAGTGCGGCATTTGTACCTTACCACCTAAGTGATGGGGCGACACCATCACAAGCTTACCAAGGCTTTTGTACCTTGTTAATCTAGCTTATTCACTTCTACAAATATGATATCCTATATGAGCATGAGCCACTTAAGCATGTTTTGCTTATGCATTAATCATACATGCCATATTATTATATTATGCCTATTGCCTATTGTTATGCATTTTGACTATGATGCCTAATTTTTTTTGCATTACATTCTACCTACTTAGTACATTCAAATGTACTAATAGATACTCTATTGCCTACATGATATAACTATGTAGGGACTGTTTCTCAAGTTGATTATCCTCCTCCACATGGCTAGTTCGATACTACTCAAGCTTGTGGTGAGTCCTCCACTTCAGGGACTTTCATCTATGTTGCTCTTATAATGAATTAAGACATAATTCTTTATTATCTATGTTGACTATGAGGGTGAGCCAATTGCTTTGTCTTGGTCCCCGTTCTTATCTATGTATTAGATGTATTTGTTGGACATGTTATGTATCTATGCTAAGATCCTTGACTCTATTGTTCTTGATGTGTACGACATGAAAGTGCTTTACTTTACCCTCAGTTGTCCCACTTTATTATCTCTTGATGCTTGTTTCATTGCTTCCATGATCAAGGATATGTAATGATATTCTAAGAGGCTTGCTTGGGGTCCCTTCGGGTTCCCTTTGCACCGTGTAACATTTAGGCCCTAGACTTGGATTGTAACAACCATGTATGAACCAGAGCTCCTTTTAATGCTCATCATCCATGTGGCTAGTACGATTCTCGAATAAAGCTTTGGTGAGCCCACTCCAAGGACAATATCTATACTATTCATCCTATGATAAGACTTCTCCTTTATATTGGATACTCGTTATTATGAGTGTAAGCCCAGAAAGTATCTTGACCCCCACTCTATTCTTAAGTAGAGGTGTTGTTGGATGCTACGACTATATATGCTTATAAGCCCGAATCTTTTATGCTTTTATGAATATCAAAAGGCGTCCCTTAGTCCCGCTTTCCCTTTTTATTATCTCTTGTTGATATTTACTTTGCTTCCGCTATCAAGGATGTGTGAATAATATGTAAATGGCTTGTTTGGGGTCCCTTTGGGTTTCTCATTCTCCGTGTCATGTCTAGGCCCTAGGCTTGGGCCGTGACAAAAAAAAAATAAAGTGATAGAGGCCATAAATATGAGTCAAATGAGTTTAATTCTTTGCTTAGATCATTGAGAATTATTCATTAAACTACTCCTACTTATTCCCCTGCATCTAATGATGTAGCAAAAAGAAAAATAAAACTTTGATTGAATTGACTAATGCAATCCTTATTGAGTCAATTACACCTTTAAATTTTTAGGGTGAAGCTATTTTGACTGCTTGTTATATGTTAAATCGAGTGCCTCATAAAAACTCCAAACTAACACCTTTCGAATTGTAGCAAGAACACCAACAAAACTTGGGATATCTAAGAGTTTGGGGTTGTCTACCCTTTGTGAGGCTAATGGATCTCAAGATTACAAAGTTGGGTAAGAAAGTTATTACTTGTGCTTTTCTTGGTTATGCTTCAAATAGCATAACCTATAGATTTTTTAATCTTGATGATAATATTGTAATAGAATCAAGTGATGCTATATTTCATGAAAATAAATTTGCTTTTGATTTTAAAAATAGTGGGAATAAAAGGATTGAACAAAATGTTTTGTCACTACCTAGTTCTTCTTCTTCTACGTACTTTGAAAAATAAAATAATTCATAATTTTGAATTAATAAGAAGTCAAAGAGCTAGAGTAAAACAAGATTTTGGTCCTGATTTTTATATTTTTAATGTTGGAGAAGACCCTCTCACTTTAAAAGATACTTTATCTTCACATGATGCAATTTGCTAAAAAGACGTTGTAAATGATGAAATGTAATCACTAATTTCTAATAAAACTTGGAAGTTAGTTTATTTACCATCGGGTTATAAAACAATTGGTTGCAAATGAGTCTTAAGAAAAAAGTTAAAATTGGATGGATCTATTGATAAATATACGACTAGACTAGTTGCAAAAGGATTTAAGCAACTTGAAGTCCTAGAGTTTTTTGACACTTTTTCTCCGGTAACTAGAATTACATCTATTAGAAATTTACTTTCTATGACTGTAATTTTTGATTTGCAAATTCATCAAATGGATATAAAAGTTATTTTTTTAAATGGAGACCTAAATGAAGAGATTTATATGGAATTCCCAAGGATTTTGTTGAAGCAGGACAAGAAAGCAAAGTATGTAAACTAACTAAATCCCTATATGGATTGAAATAGGCACCAAAGCAATGGCATGAAAAGGTTGATTCCAGCATTATTGAAAATGGTTTTAAAACAAATGAGCGTGATAAGTGCATCTATCATAAATCTTGAAATAATTCACATGTTATTATTTGCCTATATGTTGATGATTTATTAATCTTTGGCTCTAATATGAATGTTATCGATGAAACAAAAAAAAATTAGAAGCCATTTTAAAATGAAAGATCTTGGCGAGGCAAGTTTTATTCTTGGAATAAAAAATAACTAGAACTTGTGATAAAAATTTCCTTGGCCAGTCATATTATGTTGAATTTTTTTTAAAAAAATATAACTTTCTCGATTGCAAGCATGTTTTAACTCCTTTTGATTCAAGTGTTCACTTGTTCCCTGTTCAAAGTGAAACTGATGTGATAAATTAAAATAAATATACTAGCTTAATTGGAAGTTTGAGATATGTGACATATTGCATTAGGCCTGATATTCTATATGGGGTAGGAGTACTAAGCAGATTTATAAGCAAGCCAAGTAATGTAAATTGATATGTTATAACGAGAGTTATGAGATATTTAATTGGGACAAAAACTTGTGGTTTGTTCTATAAAAAATATCATATTGTACTTAAGGGCTTTACTGATGCAGATTGGAACACTTTATCAGGTAATTCCTGTTCCACCACTGGTTACATTTTTACTTTGGGTGGTGGTGCTATTTATTGGAAAGCTAAAAAACAAACTATCATTGCTAACTCTGCCATAGAGGCTGAGCTAATTGCTTTAGCTTTAACTAGTGAGGAAGCAAATTGGTTGAGAGATTCATTGATTCAAATTCCTTACTTTGAAAAACCAATTCCTTCTATTTTGATTCATTGTGATAGCATCGCTACAATTGTTAGAGTTTAAAACTATTATTACAATGGTAAATCCAGACCTATAAGGAGTAAATATAGTAATGTAAGATCATATTTGACAAGTGGTACCATTAATATTGATTATGTCAAATCTTATGATAATCTTGCAGATCCTCTTACTAAGCCCCTTACAAGAGAAAAGGTCTAGAGCACATCGAGCGGAATGAGATTGAAGCCTATAAATTCCTGAGTCATATATAGGAAAATCCAACCTGGGGGCTAGGGATCCTGTAACCAGGTTCAATGGGGAAAACGAATCATATGGTCACTTGTTGGGGAAAATGCACTATTTTTTATTCCTTCCCTATAATGTGAGTGCATTATTTCCTATATGAATGTGGAGGTTGAGTTTAAAAAAATCTTAATAAATATCTGTAGTCCATATGGATGGAGTGTTAATTTTACAGGGACACTGTCGACAGATTTCACCTATGTGAGTGTGGAAGTAGGTCGCTTCCTATGAGAATTGGGCTTATTTTCAAAGGCACTTATGAAACCCGGATAGTACATAGCCATAATGTGTTGGATAGAAAAGCTCATTTCAACACCCTGATTAATATGTGTGAGCAGTAATATTTTATTTTCTTTAAGCAGTCATAGTTCAAGTTGAGCCCACTACGACTCTAGGCTAAAAATTACTGTTTCACTACTGGAGGTTCAATGCAGATCACACCTTTATTACGTATAGTAATCTTCCTTCAGTTGATAGACTCTCTTATCAAATATTAAAATGAGTGAGGGATTGTTGAGTTACAAGAGTTTTAATATTCATATTTGTATATTAATCTGCTTATTTTTTGGTGATTAAGAATGGTAGTTAATAGTCAGTTTGGTGCCTACATTTTGCCATTAGGCACTATGAATGTGTCCCTCATTTTTGGCAGTTAGAATCTTCTGCTGTTAGTGGAGTATAGCAGTTAGTGGAGTCTTCATTGCTCTTCTTCATTGCTATGGTGACTTTGCTTTCTTGGCATAAGAGGTTACATTATGCATTAAAAATTTGTAACCTCGATTATATTATTTCACCATTATTCCTATTATTACTCTCCTATTACACTTTATAACCTATGTAACTTATAAGCCATTTATCTTCTCGATTAATCTACATTATTTACTTCTTATATATTGGATGGAAGACTTCCACAGCTATAAATAGTGGTGGTCTTTATTTATTTTGGGAGATAATGGTCATGCTAAAGATATGCCTCTTTTTCAAGGTCAAAGCGATCATCAAAATAATAAACCTAACCAAGGTTAGGGTCGAATCCCATAGAGAATATGAGACTTGCAACTTGGTTCACCAATAATGCATTTAAACATCAACTAACTCAATTCTTTAAAAGGAGGGGGGGGGGTTTGTAATGATCAATAGAAAATTAAAGTAAACTAACTAAAGGAGAGACAATCAAATTGCAGAGCAACTTGGGTAATTGTGTTCCCCATGATTCACTAAATTAGGATATTGCATGCAGGACTATAATTTAGGTTCTTTCAGCCCTCTTCTGAAGGTGGAGATCGAATTTCACTATGGAACTTGACCGGTCTATATAGCATGCCAAACTAACCATTACCCATAATCACAGTCAACCGCCCCTTGGCCGGGTTCGGTTGATTAAATGAGAACACTCATCCAATTTTGTTAACCATTCTCTTTTCCTGTTCATCACTACTTGGATCGAGATCATGACATGAGGTTAGATCTAATGTCGGCCACCATTAGACAACATGCAAAGTGAAGAGAAATGACTAATACATATAAATACTCAACTCAAGAATTGCTTAATATTTAGGTTTTCTAAGTTAACTTCTCATGGGTTCCACAATTCCAAGTTGTGGATTTAGCTACTCATGGCTTGAGCAACTAAATTAACAATGAATAAAGAAGATATAGTTAGTACTTACCGAAAGAGATTAAGAACAATAAAACCCACTTAGTATTGAGAACCACAAGCTTGAAAAATAAGTTGAATCCACCAGTGAATCTCTTCTCCAAAATTTAGTCTCCAAAGATAAACCCTAAAAATACTCTAAAATTTTATGCTCTCTGTCCTTTAAAATTATTACTCTCTATTCTATCTATAAAACTTTTGCTAAATACCTAAAATATACTATTCATAGTATTTACAAATAATTTCCTAAATTAATTAGAGAAATTGGTCGATGCCTGATATGAGCTACAGTTAAGACTCGTAACTCATGTTATGAGCCGTAATCGGGCTTTCATGGTCAGCCTCTTCAATCTTGAACTTCACTGATATGGAAACCATTACGAGTCATAGTCAGCTCTATGACCCGTATTTACCTCTCATAGTCTTCAATTGTCTTTCTTGGTCCAAGTTCAATCAACATTGGAAATCACTATGGGACATCCCTTTATAACTTATAGAGGGTACTACGGGTCGTAATTGGGTCTCGTGTGGTTGAACTTTAACTTATCAGATCTTTTACTTTAAGCACAAAAAATCCCTATGAGACCACCTCTATGACTCGTACACTGAGCTACGACTCGTAGAGGGTCTCGTATGTCCTAAAAACAAGTAAAACTTGCAACTTGTCCCAAAATTGTACCAACCTGCTTTTTCTGCAAAAGCACACACAAAAACAAATAAAAATCATAGAAATCGTATTGAGAACACATAAAATCTCAAGTTTTAGGCATCAAATGTGCTATATTTTGACAGAACATGAGATAACATAAGAGAAAAATATAGTGCATAAAGTTTGTTAAAAAGAGAGTTCTAATTAGTTGAAGGGGGATGTTCTTCTTATGAAGCTTAAGACTCAACTCTTGTCCAGAGATTGTTGAGTTACACATTTGTGATAAGGTTGTTGTATCCTAGAGGGGACAAGTCAAGGAGAATACTGCTGGACTGATAAAAATATTTGCTGCAATGTGCTTGAATCTCCTTAAAGAAAGTGAGATTGTTAGGACCCGCAATATAATTTAAACTCCGAACGTCCTTAATTGGTTCGATTTAATAAAGTTTGGGACCAAATGTAATATTTTACTTAAGTTAGGTCCTTAAGA
>JAOTQJ010057376.1:0-14027 GCA_025642045.1 Solanum sejunctum
GCATGTTGGACTTCCTCTTTAGCTTCAAATAAGTAAGGGTATTTTGATTTCATCACGTCCTCAGCCTCCCATGTTATCTCTTCTGTTTGTTTGTTTCTCCAGAGTACTTTCACTGAAGCTATCTCTTTATTTCTTAGCTTCTTAATTTGATGATCTAAAATAGCAATAGGTACCTCTTCATAGGTGAGATCTTCTGTAACCTGCATATCCTCAATAGGAGTGATACGGGATAGTCACCTATGCATTTTCGAAGCATTGAGACATGGAGAACTTGATGAACCATTGAAAGCTCTTGGGGTAGCTCTAATTCATATGCAACCTGCCCAAACTTTTTAATAATTTTATATGGCGCTATGTAATGTGGGCTCAGTTTTCCTTTCTTACCAAACCTCATCCCCCCTTCCAATGGAGACACCTTTAAAAATGCCCAATTCCCTACTGAGAATTTCAGTCCTCTCCTTCTAGCATCTCTATATGATTTGTGATTACTTTGGGTTGTTTCTAGCCATTGCTGTATAACCTTAACTTTTTACATGGCTTGTTGTACTAGGTCTGGCCCAAGCAAGGTGGTTTGACCCACTTCAAACCATCCAATTGGCGATCTATGTTTCCTTCCATACAAAGCTTCATAAGGTGCCATCTTGATACTTGAGTGGTAGCTATTATTATAGGCAAATTCAATAAGTGGAAAATGGTCCACGCAACTACCTTTAAAGTCTAATGCACAAGTTCGTAACATATGTTCAAGTGTCTGAATGGTGCATTCTGCTTGACTGTCTGTTTGTGGATGGAATGTTGTACTCAAATTCACTTGTGTCCCTAAACTCCTTTGGGACTCCATGTAGCCTGACTATCTCTTTGAGGTATAGCTTGACAAACTTTTCAGCTATATAATCACTCCTGATTAGCAAGAAGTGTGCTGACTTTGTGAGTCTGTCAACTATTACCCATATGGAGTCAAACTTCTGAAATAAGCAAGGTAACCCGGTAACAAAATCCATATTGATCATATCCCACTTCCATGTTGGAAGCTCTATACACTAAATATAACCTCTTGACTTTTGGTGTTCTACTTTCACTTGTTGGCAATTTGGACATTGAGCCACAAATTCTGTAAGGTCCTTTTTCATGTCTCTCCACCAAAATATTCCCTTCAGGTCATGGTACATCTTAGTTGATCCTCCATGGATTGAATACCGGGAATGATGGACTTCTTCTATTATCCTCTTTCTTAATTCATTAATATTAGGCACACATAATCTATTTTGGCAATAAAGTACTCTATTTTGTGTAAGGTCAAATCCCTTTGTCGTACCCTAACTCACCTTGTCCTTAAGTCATCGTAAAATAGGATCCTCGAACTATTTTGCTTTCACCTCCATTACTAATGAAAACGCTGTTGCATTATGTATAATAACCCCTTCCTTTGAAGTCTCAAGAAGAGGAACTCCCAAACTAGCTAGTTGTCATAGATCCTTAGCCACTCCTTGACTTACCATGTCTTGATCACCATATTTATGATTGCCTTACGACTCAGAGCATCGACTACCACATTTGCTTTCCCTGGGTGATAAAGTATATCAATGTCATAATCCCTTATTAGCTCTAGCCATCTCCACTGTCTTAAGTTTAGGTCTTTATGCTTTAAGATGTATCGTAGGCTCTTATGATCAGTATATATGTCAATGTGAACCCCATACAAATAGTGGCGCCATATTTTCAGAGCAAACACAATCGATGCTAGCTCAAGATCATGTGTTGGATAGTTTTTCTCATGTGGTTGTAGTTGTCTAGATGCATAAGCAACTACCCTACCATATTTTGTTAGTACACACCCTAAGCCAACTCCTAAAGCATCGCAATACACTGCATACCCCTCAGTTCCTTCTGGAAGTACTAGCACAGGTGCAGAAGTTAGCTTATTTTTCAGCTCCTAGAAGCTCCTTTCACACGCATCATTCCATTGGAACTTGGTTGCCTTATGTGTCAACTTTGTTAGAGGTGCGGAAATAGAAGAAAGACTTTCAACAAACTTCCTGTAATAACCTTCCAAACCTAGAAAGCTCCGAACTTCCATGGGTGTTGTTGGTCTTGGCCAATCTTTTACAGCTTCTATCTTCTGTAAATCAACCCTTATTCCCTCATCGGATACAGTATGATCCAAAGTTGCGACTGATTTTAGCCAAAATTCACATTTAGAAAACTTAACATACAACGGTCAATCATGAAGAACTTGTAACATCTGTCGTAAGTGATTTGCGTGGTCCTCTTCTGATCTTAAATAACTAAAATGTCATTTATAAACATTATCACAAATACATCCAAGAATGGCTTGAATACCCTATTCATTAGATCCATAAAAATTGCTGGTGTATTCATTAGCCTAAATGACATAACAAGAAATTCAAAGTGACCATAGCGTGTTCTGAAAGCAGTTTTAGGTATATCTTTCTTCTTCACCCTCACTTGGTGATAACCTGATCTTAAATCAATTCTTGAAAAGTACTTGGCACCCTGTAACTGATCAAGTAAATCATCAATCCTAGGGAAGGGGTATTTATTCTTAATTGTCACCCTATTCAATTGTCAATAGTTGATACACATTCTCAAGGTGCCCTCCTTTTTGAGTACAAATAACACTGGTGCACCCCAAGGGGATATACTAGGTCTTATAAAACCCTTCTACAGTAAGTCTTTTAACTGCTCTTTTAATTCATGCAATTTTACTGGGGCCATTCTATATGGAGGGATGGAAATAGGTTGAGTGCCTGGAAGTAAGTCAATACCAAAATCTATTTCTCATTATAGAGGTAAGCTTGGAAGTTCTTCAGGGAATACATCAACAAATTCATTCACTACTGGAACAGATTGAAGAGTTGGTGATTCTGTCTCCATATGCCTACTCTAACTAAATGACATGTATACCCCTTAGATATCATCTTTCTGGCCTTAAAATAAGAGATAAATTTACTCTTTGGTGCCCCAATATTGCCTTCCTATTCAAGAACTGCCTTATTTGTAAAGTGGAAGTACACTTTCTTAGTTCCGCAATCTATGGTGGCATAGCAAGAAGCTAACCAATCCATACTCATTCTAACATCAAATTCCACCATTTATAGCTCAATAAGATCAGCCAATATGTCACGATCACACACAGTTACTACATAGTCATAATAAATTCTTCTAGCTATAATAGATTAACCGATTGGTGTGGACACCTCAAATGGTTTGTTCAATAATTTGAGTGTTCTCTTAAGCTTTCTAGAAATTAGTGGAGTGATGTATGATAGTGTAGAACCAGGGTCAATTAATGCATATACATTATGTGAAAAGATGGACAATCTACCTGTGACCACATCGGGCAAACTTCCAAATTTTGCTGACTCCCCGCATAAGTGCGACTCTAGACTCCGCTAGAGCTAGGTTTCTCTCTAACACCTCTACCACGACCCATAGGTTCTTGTTGATCTCTACCTAATAGAGGACTAACGATGATAATGCAATAGTTGACCTCTAGATTGTGTTATATCATCTATACGCCTCCTCGGGCAATCTTTTATCATATACCCTAGCGCACCACAACAATAATCTTAACACAAGCGTTTGTCCCAACATGATATATACCTGAATGACTTCTTCCACACTATTTACAAGGCTGTGTAGGGGTCATTTGTTGACCTGCTGAATATCCTATTGTCCGTGTACCTTGTCCCTCACCTCATTGACCAAATTGATTACTTCTAGACCCTTTAAGTTATGGTGGAGCACTGGCTGCAGAGTAGGAGGAGGATGGCCTAGGCGGTCTATTAGAAAACTGAGGCCTAAGCTCACCTTGGGGTGGTGTAAACTGCCCTGTTGACCTGGCCCTCTTAGACTGCGCCCTTTCTAACTCTTGTGTCCTTCTCCTTTGCCGCTGATCCTCTAATTTTTGTGCAAAAGCTTGCATTCTCGCTATATCCATATCTTTGTTTAAGGAAGTAATAGTACAGTCTCTGACCAGATACATATCCAATCTATCCATATATCGATGAACTCTATCTGCCATAGTAGGAACTATATTAGGAGCATACCTGGCCAGGGAATTAAATTGAAGGCTATACTCCCTTATGCTCATATTCCCTTGGTGGAGATTCAAGAACTGATCTGCATGAGCCTATCAGATCTCTAATGGTAAGTAATGGTCATGAAATGCCTCTTTGAACTCCTTCCAGGTAGTTGGGGGTGTATCGATACCCTTAGATTACTTCCAAGCTTCATACCACAATATAGCCACACTCTTCAACCTATATATCGCTAACTCGACAACTTTTGTACCACTCACATACATAACATCTAAAGTGTACTGAATCTGATCAATAAAGTTTTGGGGATCTTCATTAGGATCTAACATAGTGAAGGATGGAGGGTCCAAATTAAGGAAATCACTTATCCTCGTGCCAGCTGCCCTATTCGCGCCACCTGCACCTATAACTGGACCTTCCTGTCTTTGACCTTGGCCAGCAACTATAAGAGTCAATAGTTGGATAGCATTTCTCAGATGCTGCACAGTAGAATCAATAGGTGGTTCTGGGGGATTTCACTACTTTTGGGTTTATCGAGAACTGGAGGAGTTGGAGATGTCTGTGAAAGAGACTCCTCTTGAATCTCATTTCGTTGTCTCACTTGACTGGGTATACCAACCCCCACTTTTACTCCCTTTCCTTTACCTTTGTTTGCCTGGTTTTTGGCATACTTATTGTACAAAATAATTTAGGAGTTAAACATAATGCACCTATTACACTTGGCTCTATGCCACAATCTAAAAAGTAAAAAGAAAGTATCAACTCCTAAATGCCACGTAGCCTCCTGCATATAAATGTGGTGCATAACACATCGATAAACAAAATTCTACATCGACATAACTTTGTAGACTCCCTAGGATGACCCGCTTTGATATCACTTTTGTCATGCCCAAAATCCCATTAAGGCAGACCAACATTCGTTGTTGATAAGGCCCGGGAGAACCAACCCGTATCTATGCGCTTTCTTTACATATTATAAGAGATTCCTACATTCAACATGCCTTTAAGAAAGTAAACAGTGATAACAATCCAAAAGAAGATGCATATGGCTAGGCCAGTGGGGCCACAGTGCCTAAAGTACGAGACACAATCACACTTTAATTTACATAGTCTACAAAGCCTCTAGATAAGAAAAGTATCTGATAAGGGTCGGGACAGGCCTTTCCTCGGCTAACTATACAATACAAAAAAGATATAAGCTCTAGACATACAAAACTTCGCAGGAACCTGGAGCTTGGTAACAATAGTTGGATATTCTGTACTCCTACTGTGGAGATGTATTGACACCTGTACCTGCAACATAAAATGCAGGTCCCCTATAAGGGACGTCAGTACGATATAATGTACTGAATATGTGGGGAAGGAAATGTTGTATATGAATTAGCAACTCAATTGAACTATCCACTAGTGTAGGATAAGAGACCACCTTTAGTTATACTATGGGATCATGTATTTTATGTTCATTTTATTACTTTACCTTTAATGTATAATCTGTGCACAATAAGTAATATAAGTGACCAGCTGATCAGTGGTAAATTTATATTGGGATCGGCCCTGGCTAGGCTTTTTCTTTCACTCCTTGGGCTACCTCCCATGATATGATCGACCCTGGCTAGGTGGTTGTTCCACCCCTTGGGTTACCACCCATCAATAGGTAATATACTTTACTTTATCTTTCAATTACCTTTGAGATGATTCTTTTGGTGATCGTAATATTAGAGTTGTAGGACTGTGGATACAACATATAATATGTAAATAATCACAAAAGACAACACCATAGTAAAAGGAGTAGGTTACATAAATAATGAAATGCATAGGAGGTAGAACAACACATGAACTTTATTTAGTATAATGAATTTGTGTATCCTGGTATCCAAGTATGTATCTAGATTTAAAGGTGACTATATATGGGAGCATATGAACATGTAAAAGAGTTAAGAAATGGTTAATAATTGTGTCGGAGTTGATAAGTGCCTTTATGTGCTAAGGAGGGATCTATGTTTCATGCCAAATAATATGAAATCAAGTAGCATTACATACCTCGCTGTCTCAACCTCACTATTACCTCGAGATAACTTTGCCTTCCTCCAAATATTTATCTAAAATGTAGTAGGTAATAAAACTAGCATTAGCAGCCAATAGATATATCTTGGCACCCCAATCTCATAAAAAAAATAACATACGAGCAGCAAGCGCATAATCGTAAACCCTAGAGTATTCTTTCAACCTTTCTGCCCCTAATCATATTTTCTAATACACATTCTAATATACATATCATGTGCAGCCTGTTTCAGTGCTATAATTATCCTACAACAGCCCACAAGGAATAACACTTAACAATTTAATACAACATACAAATGGGCGGCATAACATTACATCTCTTCGCTACATTTTGACGTCGACAATCCTGAACCTATTTCAACTTTACCCAAATTGTCCTCAATGCATCTACACATAAAGAAAACCTTAAAATAGTCTTATTACAGTACCAAAGTAGTCATGAAGGACGTGAGGCAATAGTCTTCCATCCATCAGCCCACAAGTTCCTATTACATGCGCAATTAAGGTATCACACAAGAACTCACTTTTGCGAACTATAAAAATAGTGCAGCAACCTTTATACATCATTATAGAATCAATACGCATTAAGAACAGTAGCCTCCCTTCATAATCAATCTAACTAAAAAGAGAAAAGCTTCCAAATAAATAAGAAAAATGTACAACACCTTTTGGAACACATGTTGTCCATTAATTTCAGCAAGCACAACTAGCATATATTTCTTGTTTGTCATGGGATAAGTATACCAAATACATGGATATTTCCACTTACCTTAGCCTTCAAGATTCAGGTTTCCTTCAAGAACCCTAGAGGGTTCTATAGGCTGCCTTGTGAAGTGAAGTAAAGAGAGAGAAAAAGAGTCTTTATGAAAGCTGAAAATTATTCCAAAGTAAAATGACTTAAGGGGCTATTTTGAGCCCTTTTTAAAGGGTCTCTTTAGCCCACTTTCTTTTGAAATTTTGACCACATATTAACACATATTAATAACATTGTGATGCAACAGTTGGCCCTTACATTTGGGCATAAATGGGTCTCAAAGTTGATGGGCCTTGGCTGCCTATTTTTCAAATTTCTCTTTACTTAGTTTGGGCCCAAATAGTCAAATGGCTTATGATGTACTTAGGCCCTTTTTACATTCTTCTTGGGCTGAAAATAAAGCTTACTTATGATTCTAAAATTTGGGCTAAAGTTGCATCCTTAACAGGGACTTCATTCATAATTGAATTTGGACGGATTCGATGTTGGGCCTCATTTCCGTCTAGCTAGCACGTTTAAGCTAAGCTAGTAGGTGACTCACCTGCTAGCTTCCTAAGTCCTGCAAGCACCTCAATTCTCTTACTTTGTTTAAGGCCGCGATCTCCTCAATTTGACTTAAAACTTAATTATACTCGACCCATTCATCGTTAGACATACATATCGCCCTCTAATTTGAGATTCAAGCACTTTTAAAAATTGGCGCTAATTTGAAAAGCCATATCATGTTTCATTTGCATAGTACTAGTATTATAAGATGTGGGGTGTTACAGACAGTAAAGTAGGTGCATTTTATTGTCCTAAGGTACATAAGGTCATTGTCTCAATGAATACCAAGTTTCTGGAACAAGATTATTTAATGAACCATATTCCTAGAAGTAAACTTGTGTTATAGGAACTATCCTAAAGAATAACTCCTCTTGACTTGGTAACGCAAGCTACACAAACAATCATTGGCATACTATTTCGACCATGTAGTGGGAGAAATATTGCTCAGGAGGTTGCGTCAAAGGATATTTTGGAGGCAACTCTGAATATCCAACTATCACAAAGTAGTGGGAGTAATCTACAACAAACTTTGATTGTGGATAAGAATATTCAAAATTTGGATTCGAAAGTGGCATATCTCTGTAGTAGCTAGTCATCATGGTGGGAGAGTTATTAGAAAGCCTGTAAGATTTACACTCTTAGGAGAATCATATGATAGAATCCCTGAAGAGCCTAACACAGAACCATTAAGTTACACTGAAGCACTATATGATAAAGATGCTAAAAAATGGATAGTTGCCATGAGATCAGAAATGGAGTCGATGTACTCAAATCAAGTTTGGGATCTTGTAGAACCACCTGTGGAAATAAAGCCTATTTATTGTAAGTGGATCTTGAAGAAAAAGAGATGTATGGATAGAAAAGTGAAAACTTTTAAGCTAGGCTTGTTGCGAAAGGGTTTACTCAAAAAGAAGGAATCAATTACGAGGAAACTTTTTCACCAGTAGCCATGCTTAAATCCATTAGGATTCTCTTATTCATTGTTACTTATTTTAATTATGAGATTTGGCAAATGGACATCAAGACAGTTTTTCTAAATGGTAGTCTTGATGAGTCTATCTACATGAAACAACCAGAGGGATTCATAGAAGGTGGTAATGAACGTATGTTATGTAAGTTTAAAAGATCTATTTATGGATTGAAACAAGCATCAAGAGCATGGAATATCTATTTTGACAAGTCAATTAAGACCTTTGGTTTTGATCAATTTGAAAATGAATCATGTATTTATGAGAAATGGGATGGAAATAGGATAACTTTTTTGATTCTATATATTGATGATATCTTCCTCATAGGAAATAATGTGATCATGTTGAACTCTGTTAAGGAATGATTGTCAACGTGGTTTGATATGAAAGACTTGGGAGAAGTCGTCCATATCCTTGGGATCAAGCTTATGCAAGATTCTAAACAAAAGATAGTGGGCTTATCTCAAGCACTATATACTGATGTGATTCTTATAAGATTTAACATGAAAAATTCCAAAAAAGGATATCTTTATTTTAGGCATGGAATTACTTTATCAAAGAATCAGTCGCCTAAGATGGGTGATGAGATAGAGAGAATGAAGGCGATCCCTTATGCATCTGCTGTAGGGAATCTTATGTATGCTATGTTATGTACTAGATCGGATATCTGCTTTGCTGCTGGCATGGTAAGTAGATTTCAGTCTAATCTTGGGCAAGAACATTGGACTGCAGTGAAGCATATAATCAAGTATCTGAAAAGGACTAGGGATTACATGCTAATTTTCCATCCTGGAAATCTAGCACCCATTGGATATACAGATTCAGATTTCCAGTCGGATAGAGATTCAAGAAAGTCAACCTCAGGATATATATTTACTCTAGGAGGTGGAGCTGTAATATGGAGGAGTATCAAGCAATCTTGTGTTGTTGATTCCACCATGGAAGTTGAATATGTTTCTGCTTCTAAGGCGACTAAGGAGGTTGTTTGGCTCAGAAACTTTCTAAAAGAGCTTGGAGTGGTTCCCTCGATTGAAGCCTCAATCACACTTTATTGTGATAATAGTGGTGCAGTTGCAAAATCAAAAGAACCATGTAGCCATAAAAGAAGTAAATACATTGAGAGAAAGTATCACTTGATTCGTAATATTACGCAAAGAGGTAATGTGAGAGTGCTACAAATGGATTCGAAGAATAATTTGATGGACCTATTCACAAAAGGCTTACCGCAGAAAGTTTTTGACAAGCATGTAGAAGAAATGGGTATTAAAATTGTGAATGTATGGTTATGAGTCTAAGTGGGAGATTGTTGGAATATACTATTAACCATGTATTTGTATTATAGTATTTTATTTTAATCCCTTGTAAAGACTTGGTACGTTATTTTATTTTATAATCAAAGTCTTTATTTGAATACTTCATTATGTATACATGTGTGTCCATGTCTTATATAGTAGACGATTTTGCGTATGGAGAAATTTAGCTCATACGCGGAAGGTTAAAATTGTCAGTTTATATAAGTTAAAATTAATATGTTCATGATCAAAGATGAGGCAGGACAAACATCTAGGTAATAATAGCACAAAATTAAATATAATTTGATCTTAAGTGTGAGAATGGTTAAATTCTAACTTCTTGTGATAATACATTTTGTATGTATTGAACGGATTAATTTTGAGAATTTTATTTATATTCTGAATATTTAATAAATAAATTATCTTGTCCATTGCATGTACTTATACTCTTAATCTTGATATAATTATTATGAGCTATATAATTTGTTAAATTATTTTAATCCATTAAAAGGTGAGACTTTTGATGAGTCAATAAATTCCTGATTGGTTAGATAATTACAAATAACATTAGTAAAATAATAACTAGTTGATAAAACCATGTCTCGGTCTCAAGTTGAAGGCACCCATTTATGGTTACTTAATAGTTTTCACGTGAAAACCCTACAGGTGAATTATATATCCATCATGTCAGATAAATTAAGTATAAAAGATAAAGGATTGATTTAGTCAATAAATTAAATTTTTTCAGAAGATTTAATTTAATTGATTTGTGTCGATAATTCTAACACGGGGGATAAAATAAGATGCAACGGTAGATTTTAATATTAATATTGAGGAGTGCAATTACATAATTTTATTGGAATAATCTGTAATTTTGTATGATGTGATTAATTCGTCCTTTTGAGAATTACTATCGTAAATAGAAGCCTTAGTTAAGTGTACCTTTGGTTCCTATTGTGCCTGATTAATTAGCCAGTTTTGAAAAAAGTTTTTTCTTTTGAAATTAGATCAGTGAGTTTTATTATATATATTAAAACACTAATTGAAAATATTTCAAATTAAATGATATATACAAAAAATATTTTTTATGGAAATAAAATCAGTAAGTTTTATTGTAAAAGAAAATACTGATTTGAAAATATTTTAAAATTTAAAAAATAATAAAAGAAAATACTTTTGGGTTTTATGGGGTATTGAATACTCCTAATTATTTTATAAAATAGTTTTTTTCTTTTAATTGGGAATAAAAACAGTTTGGAGGTTTTTATTTGGGTTTTATTTCTGCTTAATGCCTTAACCGTTCTTTGTCCTATCACCTTCTTTCTTCATCAAAGGTTGAGGATAAAAGGGGGTGCCTGGTGAAAAGAAAAATACTGATAATAAAATCTAAAGTCTTCAAAGGTACTTGCCCACACAAGTCACTAGTAGAAAATTAATCAAGAAGTAGTAGAAGACCGGAGTCCTAGACTCGTCACTCAAAGAATTCATTTTTGAAAGTTTCAAAAAGTTAGTAATTCTACCGAGACTCATCCACCATTTCCTGATATTTGGTGGATATGTGAAACTGATTATATTATGTTATGAATATCTGAGAATTACGATCCTATTGACATACTTCCGTTGCTTATTTTCTAACATGATCTTCAAAAGAAAGTGTATATTGATCAACCACCTGTTTTTTTAAGGAGTATGAAAATTTTTTTGTCACTTGTAAAAGTCTTCTTATAGATTGAAGCAAAGTCCCCAAGTTTGATTTAATAAGTTCAATGAAGTAGTTCAAAATTTTGAATTAAAAATGAGCAAATATGGTCACTTAATCTTCTGTTGGCAATCAACAGATAACATTATTCTCTTTATTGTATATGTTGATGATATTATCATAATGAAGTTATCACACCTTGAAAATTTCTAAGTTAAGATCTGAACTTTTCTCTTATGAATATGGGATCATACGATAAAATAATAAATTAAGAAAATAGTAAACAAGCGATTTTGTCTAAAGCAGAGTATTTTAATTAAGGTAAAAAGTTCAAACAATATTTCTAAGAATCTTGTTTAATATAGTATATAGATTATTCGGATGTTATTGCAAAAAAATTATTTATCGATATAAAAATTTGAATAGTTTAATTCAAAGTTCTATAATATTCTATTATTTAAAAGTACATAATAATGTTATTTTGTATTTTAGTTTTAGTTAAGATTTTGTAGTTTTATCTTTTTCAAAACAAAATTAATATTTTTGAAGAAACTCAAATTATAAAATTCACTATAAAAAATTTTGTAGCCCTGAAGCAAAACCCTTTTTGGTCTCTTCCTCGAGTCATCCCTACATGGTATAGACATTGTATCGTCGCTCATATTTTAAAATCAAATAAATACAATTATTATAATATTTTTTATTTTTTAACTATATCAAGTGATTCTAACCTTGCATATAGGTACTAAAGACTATTTTATAGGGAGAGGGGGGATTGTCACGACCCAAAGCTAGGGCTTAGATGTAACACGGCGAATGGGAAGTCCGAAGACATCCCAAACAAGCCTCTTAGCATATCATATACACATCCTTGGTTGCAGAAATGAAACAAGACAATAACAAGAGTCAATTATAAAAAGAGAAGAGGAACTAAGGGAAGTCTTTCATCACCATAAAAACATATGAAGAGTCGAACTCATACGCATATACAAACATAGTATCCAACAACACCTCTACTTAAGAACAGAGCGGGGGCCAAGATACTTCTCGGGTTCACCCTCACGATATAAGTAACCAACATAAGGAACAAGCCTCAAAATAGCATGAATAAAATGGATATTGTCCTCGGAGTTGAGGACTCACCAAAAGTTTTCTTCAAGAACCGAACTAGCCACATGGATAAGGATGATCGATAGGAGCTTCGATCCCTACATGGTAATATCATGTCGGCATAAAGTATGCATTAGTACTTGGAATATACTAAATATGTAGGGTGCAATGCAACAAAGACATAAGTCGTAATATTCAAAATGCATACATATAGGCAAGGGATATAATCTCTCTTGACACCCAATTTTTACCCTCCACGGTCTCAAATTAATCATCAAGATTTATTTTTGTTTTAATGATTTTTATACCATTATTTTTTAAAAAAAAATTATTAGGCGCATGAGGGCCACGCGCCCCCAATGTTCCATATACCCAATCCCCTTCTCATTTCTTCCCCATTTTCCCTTAAACCCTCCTCAAACTCCAAACCCTAGTGCCGCACCCCTCCCCCAAATCCCAAGACCCGACAATCTTCAACGTTCTTGTCTCCCTCACGCGTACCCCGCTTTTTCTTCTTCAAAATTGATTCATTTGAAACCCTAATCATCCCCTATATAATTCCCTTTTTTTGTCGTTCTTGGATAGCCGTCAATAGGGAGAAAATCAGGGACAGTGATTTAGATTCAAAGAAACCCATAAGAGCAAACAATGTTGATTCCTAGTAAAAGAAAACCACTAGAAATTTCTCATACCAAGTTCATTTAAATTGAAGAGTCTTGAAGTCAGACTTTCTGAATCTGAGGTCAAGGAACCTTGAACGAAGTTGGTGGTGTCAAAGTTCGCTATTTAAGCTCATTGTTGTCTTCAGTTCGCTGCCCCAAAAAAGGTAATACTCCAATCTCACTTCTCGTTCAAGCCTTATATATTATAGCCGAATGTGAATCTTATAGCTATGTAGAGTTTACCATGTTCATACTGCTTGTTTTGGCTGAAGATACTCTGTTGTGATGAGTCGATGTTATGATGTCGTTGTTATTGATTGATAAGATAGTTTTCAGAGTCATAAGGTCCCACTTCTTGTTACATTCGAATCTGTTGTTTGACTCTTGCTATTCAGTTGATTTTCGAGTTTCATTTAACCAATAATGCTTGAAAATGGCTAGTCTTTAATGTTTTCTGTGGGTTACATATTAAATCTTTAAGTTGAGCCACGATTTTCAGCTGAAATGATTTCAAACAGACGATGTTATGTTGGAAACACTCTTGTTCTGCTGAATGTTTTATTCGTTGTTACTGCCATTTGAAAGTGTAATCCTGAGTTGTTGAGATGCTGCTGTAACAGTATTAATCCCGCTGGTTTGATGAAATTCAGCTTTGGGTCTTATTTTGGAAGTGTTCCAGCTTCATCTTAGTCCTAATTTCATATTAAAATGAGTTGTATGTCTGATTGTATGGTCGTGACTTGGTTATTTTGATTTTTGAAGTTAAATGACAGTACATGTTAGATGCGGAGGTGTTTGTCTGTTTAGTAATCATTGTGAAGTTAGATATTCGAATGTTTGGTGAACTTGATGTAGTCCTTTGTCTTGGATTGTT
>JAOTQJ010057406.1:0-14024 GCA_025642045.1 Solanum sejunctum
CGTTTGGTATATACTTGTACACGTACTTTTTGTATTTTGCATTTGTACATGTTTGAGGGTATGACGGGGCCCTGTCCTGTCCTATGATTCGATTGTGTGTCTAGAGATCTGTTGATACATGTGGGTATGGGAACTATGTTGGTATGATTTTGTTTGTATGAAATGTTTGTTGGGCGGTTCTGCCACAGTGGTGACCTTTTCGGCCCGCATATATATGTATATATATTCATGTAGTGATGTTTGTTATTGCTGGGTTCGCTGTTTGCATGTGAGGCTACTCAGTAAAACAGAGGAAACTCTGTCAAAATTTTGAAAAATTCCCTAACTATTGTTCATAAAGATTCGGGTTAATGTATGTTTGGGTGCCCAACCGGCACTAATCACGGCCCTGGGGTTGGGTCGTGACATCAATCTATTGAGAGACGGTGTATCACAATCTATTGCTATAGTTGTTTTGTTCTATAAGCTTGTCTAAATCCCTGTAAAGAGGAGGATTTTCGCTTTTTAGATTGAAAGGGGATACAAGGATGATTTCATTAGATCATTTTCTTCCCTCTAATGGAGTGTAGTAGACTCTAGAATCTTCTACTTGGGCGAAAGAATCAGGGACTTTCATTTCATAACTCTTTTTGTCCAATAGAATAGAGCGATTCTTGGAACCGGACTCTGACTTGGGCTTTGCGTCTTCAATTTTGGGAAGGTCTGCTAGGACTAAGAATTTGTTTTTGCTTGGTGAGTCTAAGGAAGGAAAGGAGTGCCTAAGTTGTACTAGACTTGGTGCGAAAGGTCAGGCCAAGGGCATCTGCCTTTATTCTTTGGCTCCTTTGAATGGAGAGTTAGGACTGATTTGCTTCATGACCTTGTAGGCATTCTCAGGTTAAGAAATCAGGAAGAGAATTATTTTCTCCTTTAATAAAATCAATTTGAAAATCAAATCAAGATAGTAGAGCTTGTCATTTAGCAAATATTTATTTTGAAACAAGATTTTTCATATCCTTTTGTAAGATTTCTTTTGCAGATTTACAATCTACTCAAAGCAAAAATTCTTTATTTATTAAATCATCTTGAAATTTAGATATACATAGCACTATAGAAAGAACTTCCTTTTTTACTATGCTATAATTTTTTTGAGTAGAGTTTCAGACTTTGGACGTAAATCACTGTGTTGTAACTCTTTGCTAGAAGATTTTTCATCTCTTTTGAGTTGATTTTTGAGTTTAATATCTGT
Organism: Solanum sejunctum; assembly: GCA_025642045.1. Lineage (NCBI taxonomy): Eukaryota > Viridiplantae > Streptophyta > Magnoliopsida > Solanales > Solanaceae > Solanum > Solanum sejunctum. The sequence continues at coordinate 1,229 of JAOTQJ010057406.1, forward strand.
GCATAACTCAAGGCCGATAGTACTAATGAAACTGGTGATATCTCCATATTTTATTTGTCTGTATGGGACTTTGCCTTCATATCTGTCTTTTGTTTTATTCCTCACACTTACATGTCTATTATCTATATAGATGATGTACTAATCTTTTCTGAGAACATTGATTCTCACTTTATGCATCTTAACACCTTCTTCAAGATTATTAAAGCTAATGGCCTAGTATAAATTCAGATGAATCACGATATGATGGAAATATGCTAAAAGGAAATAAATCATTTATTAACAAATGGTATTATTCATCACTCCAACTCTCCATGGAGCTGTTCAGCATTTTATGTTAATAACAATGCTGAAAAGGAAAGAGGAGCTCCAAGATTAGTTATAAACTATAAACCTCTTAACTCTATCTTAAAATGGATTAGACATCCAATTCCCAACAAAAGAGATCATTTAAAAAGAACTTACAAAGCAAATCTGTATAGTATGTTTGATATGAAGTCAGCTTTTCGGCTGATCTAAATTGCCAAAAAAGATAAATATACAATAGCATTCAATGTACCTTTTGGACACTAACAATAGAATGTTTTACCTTTTGGCCTAAAAAAGGCCCCCTTAGAATTTCAAAATATAATGAAACAGATTTTTAATCCTTAAATTCCTTGACTACAAGTTAAGCCAAATATCTGGATCAACCTCAAAAACCCTAGAGGAATCCAGTAGTTATAAATCCAACAGCAATGGCAAGGGGAAACTTAGAGGAGTTGACTTCTCTGGCGAAATCCCTAACGTTTACTATCAACCTAGAGTCCACGAACCCAGTAGTCCCACAAACTTTGATACTAAATGAAACATGAATATCTAAACCTTTTCTGAAAGGGGGTTTTATGGCAACTTGAATAAGCCTTATATGCAGATAGTCAAACTGAGTTTTGTACTTGCTTATATACTGTTCATTTAACAACTTAATAATTTCTAAAGAACTATTAATGGCTAAGTAGACTCATAGGTATTAGTATTATACTTTTTAATAAAGCTAAAACTACGTATTTAGTAGATCTTGTGAAACGGTTCTTCTGGTATGCTCCAGTTTTCTAATCTGCTTTCTATTTTAGCAATCTGGGTTGCCTCAGAATTATCGTTAACACTATTGATAAGGTTTTTGCTAGTCATGGGGAAGGCTACTGTCCAAAGTCCTGAGACATAAAATCTTGACTATGAGAATATTAGAAGAGAGATACGTAAATAATTTTGAAAAGTACTATTCCTATTTATCAAGAGTTTACGCATTTCTACATGTCCTCTTGGATTTACCTCTTTTCTCTCTAGAGTTATCTTAGCGACAGGACAACCTAATAGTCTTTAACGTCCTCCTAGCTATGACCCTTCTATGGTTTACCAACGTCTTAAACAAAGTATACCCGGAAGCCTCACACACTTAGAGAGAGATAAGTGCCTCATACAAAGTAGAAACTGTTAAAAACATAATAATAGGGAATAGAAATAATCAAAATCATAACATATGCTTATTCTAATTACCATAGTAAGAAAGTAAAACAAACAGGCTACGGACAATATGGATACTTAGTTGCTCGTACAATGTATGTGTACTGCCATCATGGCTCCAATACCAAATGAAACAGGATCTAAATATTGAAATTCGTAATTGAAAATCAAAGTAAAATAAAAAGGAGAAGCTTACTTAAAAGAACTTGAAAACTTGCATTAAAGGAGAGAATTACAAAGGAGAGTACAAAGGGGAAGGCCAAGAGAAAATTGAGTGGGTAATTTTCTGATTTGGCCTGTCTTTAGTGGGGATATCTTTTTCATCAAAGCTAGTTATGTAAGGGAATTCTACAAAATGCCTTTTTCTTTCCCAAAATACATTATGAAGTTCAGAGCAAATTTCTTTTTCAAAGTTTTTTTGAAGGGTTTTGATCTTTGTGATCATTTTTTGGGCTTTGAAAATTTGCTTAATTTTTTCAATCTTTACTTCTTCTTTTAAGAAAGAAATAGTTAGAAAGTCCATTTAGTTTTAAAACTATTTTTTCTTTTATGAAATTACTTTCTTCATGATAAAGAGTTTTTATAAAAGGAAAGAAAATTTTTTGATCATGAATACCGTCAAAATTATCTGTATAAAGTTTTTATTGGTTAATAAAGAGTAACCCAAGAATAATATCTTCATTGATATCTTCAGTTATTACAAAATCATTTGTAAAGCAGATATTATTATTACAAATATGAGCTTTACAAAGTTTGTAATTTATTTTCATACTTTCTTCAGTTGTGGAATAAAGATGTGTAGTACCTTTTTCCAAGAATTTTAGAGGAATTAATCCTTTAACAATACAATTACGATCAGCACCGCTGTTTAGAAGGGTTACTTTGTTAATAACCAAATCCTTCCCTATAGCCAATTTTATGGGAATATGTTGATTTAATGATTTGATAGTAGAAATCACAGGTTTATTCTCTTGGAGAGAATCATCTTGGACCTGTTCTTCGCCAGGAAAATTGGGTTCAATTAAATTATTAGAAGATAATTATTAGAAGAAGTTGATTTTTTTTTCTTCTTCTTTAGAGAAAGCATTTTTAAGTAGCTGGTCAGCAAGATTATTTAACTATATATTACTAAGTCTTGATTTAATTTCTTTAACTTCCTTCTTAAGGAGAGAACTTCTTCTCTTAAATCAGAAATGGAAGCTTCAATAGGTTTTTCAAACCTAGTCATGACATTTTTCATACTAAAAGGTTCAATGACTTTAGAAGAACTTTATCCTCTAGGATTAATGAGGATCTTTTTAAATTCTTAGAGATATTTAGTTCTAGACTCATCATCCTTAATATGATCTATAATGTCAAAAAGGACTTTTTTCGAATCTTCTGAAATAACTTGGATTGTATTTCTCGTGCAATCACAAAATACATTATTGCACAAACAATCTTCTCAAGATTGACTTTGATTAGTCTCATAAGCGATGTTGATATTTTCTTCATTATTATAGTCTTCTTCTGAGAAAGTATATACAGAAGATTCACTATCTTCAAGAATAGAAAAGAGTTTCTCTTTAGTGCTTTCGTCAAGTCGTAAGAGGTTAATTTTTTTTCTTTTTCTTGGAAGATTTACATTGGTTAGCTCGATGGCCTTTTTTGCCGCAGTTCCAACAGACATCTTCCATAGATGCAGGCCTTCGCTTTTTGAATTTTCTTTTTAATAAATTTTTCAGGATTATCTTTAGAAATTTTTCTCCTAGTTTTGTGGGAGGATTTTTTAGATAATTTTTTATCTCTTTTTGAAGGAGGAGAATCTACCTTGGTGAACCTAAAGTCTCGGCAGAAACTTTCTAACTCTTTGTTAGAAGATTTTGTTTTTCTTTTGAGTTGATTTTTGAGTTTAATGTCTGTGCATAACTCAAGGCCAACAGTATTAATGAATCTGGATATCTCCATTTATCATTTGGCTATATTTGATTTTAACTTCACATCTATCTTTGATTTTGGTCCTTACCTTTTCTGCAAATCGTGGAGGTAGCTGCTAATGAAGCATTCCTTCAAAAATGCACTATCGCAATCAGGCTTATCATAACTTTGACAAGAAAATTATCTTTATACCATTTGAAATCGGTTAACTTTGGGCAAGATAGATTATTGAGGATTTCTAAGCTCATATCTTGATCTCTTCCTTGGACTGCTTTGCTGGAATAGCTGTTGTTGGTCCTTTACTAAGTGGTTTGGGTTTTGGAACCCATCCTTTGATCTTTATCTCTTTGTATAAATATCTGATTCTCTCTGATTTGATAATGGAGAAATTCCAATTGACAATATAGGAGATCCTTTTTTGGATGTAGTACTTCCTCATTTTTATGTGTAGTGGTAGGGTTGATATCTCCTACTTAACTTGAAATTCTTCAAACCTTTGCAGAAATTGCTTAGGAAGAATCCAGATCAATAGAGTGAGGAACAAACTTGTAGAGTGGAGCAACTAGTAGGATTTACAATCTACTCGAAGCAAAAATTCTTTATTAATTAAATCATCTTAAAATTTAGTGATACATAGCACTATAGAAAGAACTTTCTTTTTACTGTGCTATACTTCTTTTGAGCAGAGTTCTAGACTCCAGATGTAAATCTTACTTGTTGCTCTTTACTTGTTGGACTAAGCTTTTGCTTAAGAACATCGGGTGTGAAGAGGGTCTTTGCTATCCACAAAATTTTTATTATTGTAGCATGGCATAGCTAGGTCTGCTACTTTGCAATTTTTGTAGTTTTGTCAAGAGCAAATATGGGTATTACCTTTGAGATAACAAAGTGTAGCAGAAAAATCTTTTTTGCGTTGTTGGGTCGAGATTTCTGTGCCACCTTTAATTTTTATAATGTTTCGATTGTAGTGGTATAGTAACTAGTGTTCTTGACATTGTCTGAGAAATAATTATCCCACCAATGTCTAAGCATTCCGGTAAAACCAGATGTTATCATGGAAACTAACCAAGAGCATAGTACTATCTTTGTTCCTAGACTCCTCAAATGGACTAACATCCTAGGAAGTACTGACTGGCACTTCGATGCCATTACCTAGCGTAGACCCTCTTTTTCTGAAAAAAGACAGATAGAAAGAGTAGTTCAAAATCCTGATAGTTCTATTGATCTTAAGTTCCTCGACTACAAGTTGAGTCAAATCTCTAGATCCACCTCAAAAGCCCTGGGAGGAATCCAATAGCTTTAGGTCCAACAACATTATGTCCAACAGTGACAAAGGGAAACTTAGAGAAGTTGACTTCTCTGGCGAAATCCCTAAATTTTATCATCAATCTAGAGTCCATAAACCAAGTAGTCCCACAGACTCTGATATGGAACCACCTAGACACTATACCGACCCCAGCTTAGGTGTCATCAAGGTAGAAGACAATTGCTCTCCTAACCTTAGAGCCCTCAAACTTCTTTGGACTAATCCAAAAAACAAGCTAAAAGTCGATTGGTATGTTAATACCTATTCCCAAAAATAGAGAGCTCTATTCAAAAAAGAATGGATTGCTGACATGAAAAGAATCAAATGTGACATTGAGTTCTTTAAGTGGTTTGATATCACTAGAAAACTTGATGACCAAATAGATTCTCTTCAAGTCTTAGTTAGCAAATGGTATACTCAATCCAAAAAAGTTATTGAGTCTACTACCCCTACCTTAGAAGGAATAAAAATTCCTCATTCTTATGAAATCGTCCTTGCAGCCCCTTTTAGGCTAAAAAGCAAAAAAACTCATCTTTCTCCTCTTAACAGGGATTTAGACAAGCTCATAGAACAAAATAACTCATCTTTCTCCTCTTAAAAGTCCATTTTTCTGGTCCTCAAAAGGATATCATTAGCAATATTAGCAATACCCTTAAAACAAATCCAGCCTTCAAACCCAGTGTTTTCAAAAGATAAATTTCCTAAACTCAGCGACAATTTTGAAGTTTTGGGTAAAATCATTCAACAAAGAAATGAAAAGTTAGCTAAATTTAGCATCTCCAACAAAGAGAAAGAAAGTAGCAAAACTCTTACTGTATAGGACACTCTGCTTAAACTCTCCAATGGCCAATACCATAATTAGAAAAATTACTATAGGAGACCTTTATTCCCGAACACACAATTTGAAGAAAATGCTTTTCTTTCATCCTCTTCTCATGAAGGAAGAAGCATAACAGAATGGAATATTGATGGTCTGGCTGAACATCAGATCTACAATAAACTCCACGAAATGGGCATTTCTATAACCGCCTACAAAATCATAAGAACATCTGATAAAGAAGCTGCTACCATAATAACATCTTGTTTTACAAAAATTCTTAGACATTGGTGGGATAATTATTTCCCAGATAATGTTAAGAACATCATTTACAATGCAACTACAATCAAAACAATTATAAAAATTAAAGTGGTATAGATATCTCAATCCAAAAATCCAAAGAAGATGCTTGCGCTACACTTCTTTACCATGTAGCTAAACATTTTGTGGGAGAATCCAAATTTTTTCAAGACAAGAGCTTAGGAATCCTTAACAATCTATCTTGCCCGAAATTAACCAATTTCAAATGGTATAAAGATAATTTTTTTGTCAAAGTCATGATTAAGCCTGACTATAATGTGAATTTTGGAAGGAACGCTTCATTAGCGGGCTGCCTTCACTATTTGCAGAAAAGGTAAGGACCATAATCAAAGACAGATGTGAAGGCAAAATCCCATACATCTAAATAACACATGGAAATATAACTAGTTTCATTAATACTGTCAGCGTTGAATTATGCATAGACATTAAACTCAAAAATTAACTCAAAACAGATGAAAAGTCTTTTAGCAAAGAGTTAGGAACATTCTGTCGAGACTTTGGCTTCACCAAATAGATTATCCTCCTTCAAAAAGGGATAAAAAGTTATCTAAAAAATCCTCTCACAAAACTAGGAGAAAAATTTCTAAAGATAATCCTGAAAAATCTATTAAAAAAATTCAAAAAGAGAAGGCCTGCATCTAAAGAAGATGTTTGTTGGAACTGCGGCAAAAAGGGCCATTCAGCTAATCAATGTAAATCTTCCAAGAAAAAGAAGAAAATTAATCTCTTAGAACTTGACGAAAATACTAAAAGGAAACACTTTTCTATTTTTGAAGATAGTGAATCTTCTGAATATACTTCCTCAAAAGAAAATTATGGTGGTGAAGAAAATATAAACGTCGCTTATGAAACTGATCAAAGTCAGTCTGGAGAATCATGCAGCAATGTATTTTGTGATTGCTTGAAGAATACAATCCAAGTTATTTTGGAGGATTCAAAAGAAGACTTTTTTGACATCATCGATCATATTAAGGATGATGAGTCGAGAACCAAATATCTGTTAGAATTAAAAAAGATTCTCACTAATTCTAGAGGAGAAAATTCTTCCAAGGTCATTAAACCCTTTAGTATGAAAATTGTCATGACTAGGTTTGAAAAAAACAATTGAACCCTCCATCTCTAATTTGAAAGAAGAAGTTACCCTTCTCAAAAAGGAAGTTAAAGAAATTAATTCACAACTTAGTAATATAGAGTTAAATAATCTTGCTGACCAAGTACCCAAAAATGCTTCCTCTAAAGAAGAGAAAAAATCAACTTCTTCTAATAATTTAATTGAATCCAATTTTCCTGGCGAAGAACAGGACCACGATAATTCTCTCCAAGAAAACAAACCTGTGATTTCTACTATTAAATGATTAAGTCAACATCTTCCCATAAAATTGATTATAGGGAAGAATTTGGTAATTAACAAAGTAGCTATTCTAGACAGCGGCGTTGACCGTAATTGTATTATTAAGGGATGAATTCCTCTAAAGTACTTGGAAAAGGGTACTACACGTCTTTACTCCGCCACTGGAGAAAGGATGAAAATCAATTACAAAATTTCTAAAGCTCATATTTGCAATAATAATATCTACTTTACAAATAATTCTATAATAACTGTAGATATCAATGAAGATATTATTCTTGGGTTATCCTTTATTAACCAGTTAAAATCTTATACAAATAATTTTGACAGTATTCATATGGTCATTCATGATCAAAAGATTTTCTTTCCTTTTATGAAAACTCTTTCTCTTGAAGAATGTAAATTGATAAAAAAATATTTTTTAAACTAAATAGACTTTGTAATCATATTTCTTTTTTAAAAGAAGAAATAAATATTGAAAAAAGTAAGCAAATTTTAGAAACCTAGAAAATGGTCACTAAGGTCAAAGCACTTCAAGAAAAGTTTGAAAAAGAAATTGGCTTTGAATTTTGTAATGCATTTTGGCAAAGAAAAACGCATTCTGTAGAACTCCCTTACATAACTGCCTTTGATTAAAAAGATATCCCCAATAAAGCTAGGCCAATTCAGAAGAATCATGATATGATGAAAATCTGCAAAAAAAAAGGTAATAAATCATTTATTAACAAATGGTATTATTCGTCACTCCAACCCTCCCTGGAGTTGTTCAGCGTTTTATGTCAATAATAGGACTTAAAAGGAAAGAGGAGCTGCCAAATTATTTATAAACTATAAACCTCTGAACTTTTTCCTATAATAGATTAGACATCCAATTCCTAACAAAAGAGATATTTTCAAAAGAATTTATAAAGCAAATCTGTATAGTAAGTTTGATATAAAGTCAGGTTTTTGGCATATCCAAATTACCAAAAAAGATAAATATAAAATACCCTTCTATGTACCTTTTGGACACTGCGACTGGAATGTTTTACTTTTGGCCTAAAAAATGTCCCAACAGAATTTCAATTTAATATTATTATACACTATTTATACAATCCTTTAAATTTGGTATCAGAGCCATGATGGTTGTATACATACTGAGCATGAGCAACTAAGTATCCATACTGTCCGGAGCCTGTATGTTTTACTTTCTTACTATGTTAATATTAGAATAAGTATATGTTATGATTCTGATTATTACTATTCCTTATTATCATGTTTTAAACAGTTTCTACTTTGTGTGAGGTACTTATCTCTCTCTAAATGTGTGAGGCTTCTGAGTAATGCTTGATGTAAAACATTGGTCAGCCATAGAGAGGTCATAGCTAGGAGGGCATAAAAGACCGTTAGGTGGCCCCATCGCTAAGATAACTCTAGAGAGAGAAGAGGTAAAGCCAAGAGGACATGTAGAAATACTTAAACCTTTGATAAATAGGAATAGTACTTTTCAAAATTATCTACATATCTCTCTTCTAATATTCTCATAGTCCAGATTGTATGTCTGAGGACTCTGAACAGTAGTCTTCCCCATGACTAGCAACAACCTTGTCAATAGTGTTAACATTAGTTCTAAGGCAACCCAGATTGCTATGACAGAAAGAAGTTTAGAAAATTGGAACATACCAGAAGAACCCTTTCACATGATCTACCAAATAGGTACTTTTAGCTTTATTAAGAAGCATAATATTAAGACCTATGAGTCCTCTGTAGCCGTTAATAATTCATTAGAAATTATTAAGTTATTAAATGAACAAGAAATAAGCAGATATAAAACTCCATTTAATTATCTGCATATATATGTTGTCATATAACCCCTTTTTAGAAAAGGTCTAGATATTCCAGTTTGTGCACTCCTTAGAGATGTCAAATTCTTGAACTTTGAAGACTCTCTTCTAGGAGTAATTGAAAGTAACCTGGTTGAAGGGCTTGTTTACTAAAACTGATACCCTAATTTCACCGTAGATATCAATGATCCAAACATATTGGATACTTTTACTCTTAATATTAAGACCAATAACATGAATAGTAAAGCTAACACTAGAGAAATAGTTGTCATTTATCGAGTCTACTATAGGCTCATGGGTACCACTCTAGCTTTTTGAGGACCAAAAAAAATGGCCTTTTCTTTGGACTCTTCAATGTATTGAGAGATAGTGTATGACAATCTATTACCATAGTTATTTTGTTCTATGAGCTTGTCCAAATCCTTGTTAAGAGGAGAAAGATGAGGTTTTTCGTTTTTTAGCTTGAAAGGGACTGCAAGGACGATTTCATTCGAATGAGGAATTTTTATTCATTCTAAGGGAGAGGTAGTAGACTCAATAACTTTGTTGGATTAAGTATACCATTTGTTAACTAAGACTTGAAGAGAATCTCTTTGGTCATCAAATTTTCTAGTGATTTTGAACCACTTAAAAACTCAATGTCACATTTTGGATCATTCCAATGAAGTTTGAGGGCTTTAATTTCAGGAAAGTAATTGTCTTCAGCCTTGATGACACCTAAGTTGGGGTCGGTATAGTGTCTAGGTGGTTCCATATAAGAGTCGATGGGACTATCCAAGGTCAACCATAGCATGACTTTTCATACACATATGTATGGACAAGCTAAAAGGACTATCTAAACTCTTGAGGATATACTTAGGTCTTGTGATTTGGAGTTTAAGGGTAGTTTGGATGAACATCTTTCACTTATTGAGTTTTCATACAATAATAGCTACCACTCTAGTATTGGCATGACTCCTTTTGAAGCACTATATTGTAGGCATTGTAGATCACCAACTGGGCAGTTTGATGTGGGGGAGATGGCCTTGTCAAGCCAAGATTTGGTTATGGAAGCTTAAGAGAAGGTGATGTTCCCAAGGGAGAGGTTGAAGATGCTCAAAGTATGAAAAAGTTATATTTTGATGTGAGAAGGAGAGATCTTGAGTTTAATGTTTATGATTTGCTTTAGTTAAAGGTCTCACCCATGAAGGGTGTGGTCTGGTTTAGCAAGAAAGAAAAGTTGAGCCTAAGGTTTGTGAGTCCTTATAGAATTTTGAGGAAAATTGGTAAGGTTGCCTGTGAATTGGAGATGCCTATGAATATGAATATGGTCCATCTGGTCTTCTATGTATTTGTATAGACGAATTATATTAGTGACCCAAGTATCATAGTGGCCTTAGAAGTTGTGGGTGTTGTTGAAGGTAATTTAATCTACGAGGAGGTCTAGGTTGAGATTTTAGATAGACAAGTGAAAAGGTTGAGGAACAAAGATGTAGGATCTGTCAAGGTCCTTTGGAGGAATCAAAAAGTTGAAAGTGCCATATGGGAAGCCAAGGCGGATATGAAAAAGTGATATCCATAACTTTTCCACTCTACTTAGCCCGAAGGTAATAAATCAAGTCCCACCTATGATTTCATGTCTTAAGTTTCAGCCCTCATGTCATTTTGCATGCATTCTTGTTAATGGTAAGCAAGTTTATGGTTATTTTTTATATTAATATTGATACTTTTTGAAAATGATGTTTAAGTGCATTTGTTGCATTCATATTAGGCTGAAAACTTCACATTTACTTCTCTTACACATGTTTCTTTAATATTCGGGGAGAAAACTTCTCAAGTGGGAGATATTGAAATGCCCCTCATACGCTTCGGAATCCCCCATATTCATAACTTCCATATATATCAAAATTCATGCATGATTTCAGAAATTCAACTTCATATTCTTGATCAGGGGCAAAATTGAAGGGGAGATAGGTATAACTTGGATGTTAGAAGACACGTAATGAAAAATCATTTTCACTAATTTTTGATTTCTAGTGGTTGTCCGTGCCTAGGACGCAACATGCCAGGTGTGTAAAGTAGTGTATTTTGTCAGGCGCATTAGGTCCGCGTTGTACCAGAGGCGCGGACCAATGTAAGTTTTTCATCAATTTCTTATTTTATCATGGGGCATTTGGGTGATGACCCAATTACCATTTAAACATGAAATTTACCATACTTAGGCATTTTTCAACTTTATAACTCACAAAACCCTCTTTAAAACCTCTCCAAGACTTTATCAAATCTCTTATTCAATTCAAAGATTTCAAGCTCAATTTTGGAACTCAAGAACCCCTCTCAAGCTTCAAGTTTCCCTCAACTCAATTTCAAGAAAATTCAGGATTAAGGTATATGGGTCTTCATCCATGGGTCCTTTCACCCATTGAGCCCAACCTTCTCTATTTATAAAACTTTCATCATTTAAAGTTGTATTACTTACGAGTATCTTTTATTGTGAAATATGAAAATAAATTATGTTGGAGTTTTATCAAGTATTGATTGATTATGCATGAATGTATACTGTAAACTTATTCCATGAGTTGATTTAGGTCTATTAAGACTATGCATGATTTGAGCTATGAAGATTATGAACGATGATGAACTTTTAATATGGATTTCCTGATACCAAAATTAAGGGTTTTATTATAATATTTGTGTGTTGATTTTGAATTGATTTTACTCTTCTTGTTATGCTCTTGAGTTGCACAACTCTAAACAAGTGTCATGAACCCACCATGTGTTTGATATAATTACATGACAAGAATCCTCAAGTTGTTGATGAACTATTACATGATTTACAAGTCAAGTGTTTTAAGAGAATTATGGGCTCCCAAGCATGTGCTGGAATCATGATGAGTCTTTATGATAGACAAGTGAACCATTCAGCTCTTATGTTAAGTTTTATGCTCTTGTGAATTGTTTAGCCTATTACAAGAGGTCATGAATGATGTTCTACTTCTCACCCTATAGTACATGGCAAATGTCTAGATGAAGGGGTCATGAACCATGTTATATACCTTACCCTCATGTATGACTTATTATGATGCATTACCTAATGTCTATGTAAAAGCATCTTGAATCATCTTGCAAGTAGTATCCTCATATATGACTTAATACGATGTACTATCCGCTACCTACTAGGTAGGGTCATGACTCATGCTATACTATTTACCCTTTAGTACAAGATATTTAGTTGAGCCATTCATGTCATGATATTGTGTTGGACAAGCTATGCAAGTATGATTACTGTGAAGCATGTTATATCTAAGCATTCATTACACATGTCATATCGAGCACATGTCTATTGACTATGATTATGCATCTTGATTATTATGCTTATGATTCTTGTTGCATTGCACCTCGCATACTTAGTATATTCAAAGTACTAATGTATTCATTATGCTTACATGATGTCACCATATAGGACCAGAGCTACTACCGATGATCCTCCTCCACGTGACTAGTCAGATTGTTCAAAGCCAACTCTTGGTGAGTCCTCACATATGGGAACGATATCTATGTTCTTTTATGTTATGTTCCATACTATATGGAGCCTGTTTGTTTTACTTTCTTAGTATGTTAATATTAGAATAATTATATGTTACAATTCTGATTATTACTATTCCTTACTATTGTCACGACCCAACCCATGGGCCGTGAATGGTGCCAATAGGACACCGAGATAACCACTTATACTGAATCTTTACTTACGACAGCTAAGCAATTTCTCAAAAATTTCGACAGAG